>WBMY01010755.1:18872-57420 GCA_013397315.1 Donacobius atricapilla | reverse complement strand
CCACAGTCCAGGATCTGCTAAACATATACAGACACACAACAGAAGGTGAATCAGAAGCACATCAGAAAGCCAGTCTATACATGAGACAATTGTCTGTGTATTAAAGTTTGTCTGCCTGCACTTCCACAGATGTACTGATACATGACACTTCCGGCCCTCCAGAACAATCTATTACTCTCCTCCCAAACTGTAAGAAATTCTGGAGTAAATCTTTTCATTCTTATTTTGCAACATTTACTACTTTTCAAACACAGTATCATATTCCCAGAAATGTTTCACAATCCCTACACTGAAAATAAAACACAATATTTTCCCAGGTAATTAATACCAGGCATCTCTTCAAAGAGTGAAAGAATAAGGGTTTCATCACAGTCCCCTCTTCTAAGAGGGCTCCCACAGGGTCTTCTAATAGGAAAGCCCATGGACTGATTTCTAATAGAAAAGCCCAGACAGAAAAAAAATATCTGCAAGCAGAATAGTGAAATACACATGCGAAGTACATTTGGATTAACTCCTATTAGATTTCTATCCAAGTTCAGACCTACCCACTTAGACCACAACATCCTTCTGCCAGCATCTAGGATTTTGAAAACACATCCATTTAATAAAAGACACTTTTTGTAATTCACCATCAAAGAACAACATAGCTTTACAACATTTGGAGGAGCACACAGAAAACACTATTATGTTCAAAGATCCTGTTGAAAAATACCCCACAGTATTTTCATTCCTTGTCCAGGTTAGTGCTCCTGTGACTGCCTCCTCGTGGTGCAATTATCCTTCTGACAGCCCTTTCACCTGCACTGGATGTTTCAGTTGTCCATTTGGACCCCACTAACCAAGTGAAAACGTTGGGGAAGTCAGTGATATTGCCAGCATGTTTTGTTTTAATGGGCTACAGGCAGGAATCAAGTAACAAAGTTCATGCGTCTCCTAAACTTCACTTTGAAGATTGCTGTGGCAGAATTCTATTTCTCTGAGTCTGCTATCCAAGAACTACCTAAAACCATGTACTGAGCTAAATCTCAATTATATTTTCTGGAAGGACAAGGGCTGATTCTGAGGGCTGATAGCCTGATGTGATGAAGTTGTGAAAGCCTTCACAGAAGAAGAGCTGTAGGCATCAGGGGGGTTAAGGGTACTGTTCAAGCCTGTCATCCCATGACAAGTGTCTAATGGTGGATGGAGATCTGGACTCTGGTGGGATGAACTTCATGACAGAGGCTCTGTTGTTCTGTTCAAGCAGATATTCCAGTCATTCTTATATGTCTGGGTGTTTTTCCCAAATGCTTCTGGGGCCAGAGCTCTGTGTGGGATTCCAGAGTGAACTGCTGTGGGGTGGTAAATGGTGAGTCAAGCTGGAGATAAGCCAGAAACTTTCCATCTTTCTGAAAAGGTAATGTTTAAGTCATGTTGGCACAAGAAATAACCTTAAAGTCTTCCTTCCTTCACACTTCTTTTGCTCCTTCTAACACTGAATGTTGCTGAATGATATGGCAGGCTTGGCAGAACTCTACCCTTTCCTCAGTGAGACACCAAAGGATCTTTGAAAATTCAGGGACTGTAAGAGATGAGACTGGTCAAGCCCACAGACAGGGCTGGGGAGCAGAAAGCTACTACACAAAGCCGTTGAGCTCATGTGAAGTGCTGCTGCGGTCTCCCAGAAGAAAACCCAGTGAGGGTTATTGCAACCTGAAGTGAACAGGCAAGCCCATGGTTTCCATATAATTGTGTGGCACTGGAGGACAGCAGAATTTTTTTGTCAGGAAAGTCTTTTGAAAAAAAAAAGGTCTTTTTCTGATCTTCTGAGAAACTACTGAGCCTCACAAGTGGAATATCCTCAAACTTCCAAAGTTTGAGAGTGTGATTTAAGAGACAGACTAAGACTCAGTGATGACTCCAAACAGAACAATTTAGCTTGATAGAAAAAGTTCCCACAAGATGATTTTTTGTTGTTTTTAATAATGGATTCAGTCAATAGCCAGGAGGAAAAATAGTTTCAAAAACTTTCATGGTAGTTCAATGCACCAAAAACCACTTGCCTGCACCTACAGAAAGTACTAAATCACAGAATTTCAAGAAATGGACTGTCTTTTTCTTCTTGAACTAGAAAGAAACAGCTTTCCTCCCCAGACAATGACTGCCTACGGGCAGTTCAATTAAAGATCTCTAATCTTCTGGCATTGACTAGTCATGTTTGCCCATCCCCACTGACAAATCCTTTGTTACCATCATGATCAGAAGCACCCGCTCTCTGTCTGAGGTGAAGACACTTATTTCTTTTACTCTGCAACACACAGAATGCAATACTGGAAGTGTCTTTTTTTTAATTCTGACTTATATAAGTCAGAATGCATTCTGATGCAATACATGCTATAATGAATAACAGACAGAGTTAAAATAAATCAATTGCTCTTATGCCACATTACCAATCTTCCAGCAGTGACGTGAAACAAAAAGGAGTTCAAGAACACCATGAGGAGTCACTATGTGTATAACTACAGCAGGAGAAGGAAATATATTCCCTGGATACAGCTGGCCACCAGTTCAAATCCTGACCAAACACACTTAAGCAGTTATTGCGCAAGAGTGACCTTGTTTATGCTCTGATTCTTTCCTAAGCTATGCTATACAGTAAATTGAGGGAGTTCACTGTAAATCTTGTTGAGTAAATTCCCATCAGTGGGAACTGGACTCTGGTGAACGGACTCATGACTACACTCCGAGGGTCAGTTATCCCAAGCTGAGACACAAGTCAGAAGTGTAAGTCTGAAAGGGAAGAGAGATTACTGGCTCTGAAAGGAAAGGAACTCATGCCACCATCAGCCCACATTATGCAGCATGGTGACTGCAGAGTCTTCAGCAGCAGCTCTTAAGTAACTCAGAAGATACTCTACAGCAGAACCAAGGAGCATCTACCAATTTTGTGGCTATGTGCTAGATGATTACAGAACAACTGTCAAGAAAACTATTACCTTAATCATGTAAACCAATGTCCTGCATTGGAATTGCATACTGACTGCTTTTAGGGAGGTTTTTCGTTGTCGATTTTATCCCTTTGGCTTTCCTCCCTGCCCTGCAGTGTCTTATCTCTGGCAAAGCTGGTAAAAATGAACCCCAGATGTTAAATTTATTCTTACAAGTTGAAACACACACAAAAAATAACTGCCCTCCTAGCACTGGGCTGACTAGGGACATTCAGCTTCATCCATAACTTAGTATTTTTCAAGGTCAATATCCAACTCCAGACGTGGCACTCATCAGACCAGACGTAAATATATACCCTTAAACTTATGCACTCAGAATCTCTTTCACCATCACTGAAGAACAGGCAAGCTCATATGGTCAGAACCATCAGTCCTGGGAGGAGTTAAACTGCACACAAACAAGTGCCCTGCAAGTGTCCTCTTCACTGATCCTGTAGGCCTGGACAGGCTGAGAAGGGGATAGAGTCATATTCCATCCCATACATCTCATTTACAGTGACCTGGGATACCACTGCAGTATTTAGTGTTCCACTACAGCCTTCTCTCTGCCACACACCTCTTTTCAGCTGTAAAAACCTGAGTGCTGCCAAGTCTGTATTGCTGTGTGAAGTTCAGACACCTGGGGCACAACATCTTCATTTAACTTATGTATAATTTGGCATGAGTACATAACACTGCAGCCCTACAAACAGTACCCAGAATATTCTCTACAAAATAGAGATATTCTAATCACCACATGAGGAATGGATGGAGATTCCAGAAAATGTTTGATTTCTAAATTATGATCATTTGAGCAACTCCTCATTCATCAAATTAATGAAACATTTAAAAGCAGTGGAAGCAAAATATAAAAAGTATTTAATTGAGAAAGACATATCTAAATATTCTCAATAATTTATGTAACAGAATGTCTTTGTGCGATTTTTTCCCCCATAGCTTTCTGATCTTTTCTGCTTTTAATCTAGGTTTTATGAATTTATTATTTTCATTTATTTCCTTTTGATGACCACTTCATAATATTGAAGTTACAGCAGCAATACCAGTGAATAAAATACTGGACCAAACAATTCACCCTCTGTGTGGTTCTTATGTGGTTCTTATGCTTCTGTGTAAATTTTTGCTGCTGTGAATAACACTACTCAAAGAATACTACCTCCCTGCACTGTGTTTATTCCTACACCTCACAAAGCAGTCCTGTAAGACATTTAATTCTTCCATCCCATTCCAATACAGCTGAATTACAGTGCTAATTTTTATCAGGAAACTGTAGCTATAATGAAAGAAAACCACAACAAAGCAGTTCATAAACATGACACTGTATAAACACTAAAAACGTTAACCCTGAAACAATGTCATTTAATCTGTATTATTTTTACTAATTCATATAGGTGATGCTTATAATATGTGCCCTCTTGGTACAGGTTAGAGTACATAGTGCTACATATACTATGGCAATTCTCAAAGCATAAGGTATGGGACCCCATAATGCAGACAAAGTTAGGAAACACTACCCCTTCAGAACATTCAGTTTCTTAATTCTTAGAAACTGAATCTAGATTCTTAACATAAGAGATGTGCAAGACTGTTAAAGCACAGCCAGTCTATGAATCTTTCATGTGCCTGAGATTGCTGGAAGACCGAAACATGAAATCTGAGATTTGTCTGCTTTTGTTTTCAAACACTGTTACCTCAGATGCCAAGAGGAATACGATACCTTTATGAAAACTGACCTTCTTCAAAGCGTGCATCAATGGAGGAGAATTCAGTCACAGAGAACTCTGCCAGTGCTTTCCAGAGCAAGGACAGCCTGTGCTTGGAGCAAGGTTCAAAGAGTACAGTCTTGTCCACTGGGTTCAGGAAAATTGCATTAAAAAGGGGAGGTTTTCCAGTTTCACGTGAGTGGAAAACATAAACACATTCTTCCTCCAAAGTGTAACGCCAACAAAGCTGTTATGTACTATGTCGTGTGGCAGATAAAAATCACTCTTCTCTTATGTATTGGCTTCTGCAGTGCTACCAAAATACTTTGGAGGTAAACACCATTTCCTCAAAGCCTTCCTTGCAGGTCCTTATTGCCCTGTAGAATCCTTTCCTAGACAGTTGCAACAGCAGCCAGAACCTGATGTTTATTTATCCCTTTCAAACTCTTCTGCCTAGCTCCTTGCCAAAGCTCCCTACCAGCTTTCCAGCAATAGGAAACTGGAGTCAGCAAACAGCAGCTAAACTGGGATTAACACACTGTCCCACACAGCCAATGTTTGCCTTGAATTTCTGGGTGCTCCTGGAGCAGAAGTGCTGAATAGACAAATGGGACCTTTCCTGGCTATTTAGGAATTCTAACGGGTTTTAAAACAGTAATATGGCAAAAAACTTTACACAGCCTCAGTGACAAGGTCTTCAATGCCAGTTGCATGCAACAGACTTTTCAGAGTATGTCTTAAATTCTTACCCTTATTTCCACTAATTCCATTAGTAAAAATTATGAGTTTTCACCTGAGAACGGCAGAGTTTTTAGTCCAAATTATGTCAGCTTTGCTTTGCCAGTCAACAACTTCACAGGCTGGTGATGAAAGATACTAGGAAGATGTTAGAAGCCCATTAATATGAAGTGTAGTTTGTCCAAACAATTAAGTGCTAAATAACCACCAGAATGCCATTTTTGTGCTAATAACCTTGTTCATGTTCCAAATTCCAGTCCCCATATGTAATCATTCCAACAAAGTTGCAGCTTATTGCAGCTATACCTAATATGGCATTGAGTTCCAGATTTTGGACCACTGCACTGTGCTTATAGGCTATTTCTGAATAAAATCCTCCTTGTCAGCCAAGTTATAAAACATACAGAAAAAGCAGGGGCACATTCCACTTCAGTTTTTTGCAATAACTCCATTTTCTCCCCAATACAATCAACAGTTTCTCAAGCCCTGTGCAAGTATTTAACATTTCTTTAAATGTCATCATAAAATTCAGAACCAGGGGAGTCCTAAATAAGAGTTTCCAGTAAGTGAAAATGGATCAAAAAGAAACACATTCACCCACTGCTGTATCAACAGAATACAAACACGTCATCAGTGCCATGCCTAGTCAACCAACCCACTGTGACCAAGATGGTAAAGGCATGCAGTAAGGTGGGGACACCTCAGCATGTTGCAACAATTCAAGCAAGCATCTGGGGAGAACAAATTGAAAAAATCCTCAAAGCTCAGGATGAAAAATTTTGAAAAACTCTCACAGCACTCCAACAAAACAAATCTACTGAAGTGATGAACTTGCATCGTTGTTCAACCTTTTGAGAAAAGACTGCAACAGCAGATCTCCCAAAACCCTCACACCTAAAGCTCAAGGAGATCTTAAGAAAATCTCTGAAGTTCTTCAACAGAGACAAGCACACCACTACTGTCCGCATTACCAGAATTACTCATTTAATTTCCCTCATTTTTTCTTTGTGCACACTTTTTCCAGTGCTCCAACTGTACCACCCAACCACACACAGCCTCTACACCTAGGTCCTAGAAACCCTTCTCCTCTCCCAGGAACTCAAATAACTGCCTGTGAGGGACACTTCTGTACAAATTTACCACCTGCGAGAAGGACAGTACTTCTCAACCTCACCAAAGAAGAATTTTAAGGAACAAAAAGCGATGATGGCCAAGGTGTCCTTAGTGGCAGAAAGAGAATATTCTAATATCTTCAGGTCTCAGATGCAACTCTAAACTCAAACCAGCTCTCTCTAGCTCATTTCAGATGAGTCAGATGCAAATGCATTCCAGCTAAAGGACTAGAAAGAACACTTGTGGTAATGTCTTTCAGAAACAGCCTAATCAAAATTTTAGCTGCACATGGTTGTGGAAAATACCCTAGGGATGCAAAATGCCTTCGATGCAAATTTGCCTTTGGCAAAGAAGCACACAAGCTCAGAAGGATAAAAGACATCTGGTTCACTCATTTAAACACTGTGGAAGCTGCAGGAATACCTGCACAGAACTGCCACCTTGCATCTACAGAAACAATGAAGTTGCACAGGCCACAGAAAATAGGAGACATTACTAATTTCTAATAGTCTTTCTAAAGAAGAAATGGTCACATTTTGCATCAGTGGAGATTTCTAATCAATCTTCACCAGAGGAAAGGAAAAGATAAGTTTCAGTTAGCAGCAGACATCCATCAGATCACTATAACCACCTACCACACACCCACAAACCCCACATTTGCCAGGGAAATGATACACCTTTGGTATGCCGTATGGCCAACATATCTAGGAGTACCTACATAAAAGTAACAGAATTCTGAAGAAAGACTGAAAGAACTTGAATACAATCTGTGCCAGTAAATGTTATCTTTAGATGTCCAACTGAAGCAGTGAAGCTGAAACTAACCCCCATCTGTGGGATTAGGATGGATCTTCTGCACATAAAACTGTCAAGGAATACCTGAAAGGAACCAACACCACTTTCCGCAACACAGCAAACTTACAAGAATCATCAGGATACCAAACCATTTCCCGCACTTGTGGGACTCCAGGTCTTTAAGGCGCCCTTGGTCTCCCTTCTGCATCAGCAGCACATGGACATTTAGCTTCCTAATGTTAAACACTGTCAAAACATGTCTAAATGGGTGAAATTTAAGGTAAGAATCTGATACCTTAATTCAAGTAGATATGTTGTATTATCTCTACAGGCCACATGAATCAATTGATATCACTTTGAGCCAAAAAGAAAAACAAACAAACAACTCCTCCTCCACAGTTTCACTAGCATTTAGAAAGTAATTTCACAGCATGTTGCATGCATGAGTTTGGAAAAAAATAGTTCTGAAATTGCTAAACCTGAAGCATAAAGTTGGATTCATCTATTTAGGACCTAAACTCAGTTTCAACTCTTCCATTTAATTTTTGCTGCTCAAGCAGGCAGTATACTACAGGGACACTAGGGACTACCCAGTTCTCACGACTTTATAATGCATGCTCACAAATTCAAAAAATACAGCCCAGATATAATCACTGACTCCTGTAAAAAGAGAATTTACTCAAGTTAACAAAAGAACTCAGTCACTCGTACTTTAGGGATTTTTAGAAGTAGTGCTCAAATGTGACTTGGTTAACAATACAACCCACAGTTCAAACATAACACATTTGAAATTTAAAGAAAGCATGAAGTTCACATCTATGCTAGTTTGCCTAAAAAGCTTTAAGTAGGAGAAAAAAACACAAATAAGGGTTTTTTTCAATAATACATATAAACCACTGTGTACAACACCCACATCAACGATGTTTATCAAGTGACAGAAAACTAAGACTTTAAGTCGAAGTCTCCATTGATCCACTGACCCAAAACTGGGTAGTACTAAAGCACTCTTGTCTACACCAGAAAAGACAAATATCTAAATCTCTATATACCAAACTCACCAGCATGGCATTAAATTACATTAAGTCTCCAGTACAGTCCAGACAGATTTTTAGTAAAAGCTACCCCAGCTAGGATTGAAAGATGTTTGTTTTCAAATGGCATTTTGACCCATCTGTGCCTTTATGAACATCACAAATCTTTCTCAGGTCTAGCACACTGGGCAATTAACACATTAAGAAAAAAACCACAAGAAGCTGCACATGATCCATTCTGGTTTTATTACCGTACCGTCTCATACTGCTTCTTCTCAGCAGCAGCTGGTTTTGGCCAGGGATTTTTATTGTGGATTTGGTTTCATTTTCTTTGTAGGGGTTGGGGCTGGGTCTTTTAAATGCCTATGCCTCCCTCTTCATTTCCATAGAGAGAATGGGTACCTTCACCTAAAAAGAGCAGAAAGTGGGCTATGTATATACAGATAAAAGAAAGAGCAAAACTTCCTAATAATTTCCCTACTCTGATTCCCCAGCAATGGCTTATTTAAGGGTTGGGCACCACACAGTCTAAAGAAATCTATTGTCAAAACCAGAAAAACAGTCTCATTTCCCAGTCTAGTTCCATCTGTACTGCTGCTGATGTTGGACATTTAGATAAAAGCTGGAGCTGAAGGCTCAAAAATAAAGTTCTCTATCTCTGGGATGTTTACATTCTGAAAGCTTGGAGATTTTCCTTTGAAAAGCAAATGAAAAAATAAACATTAAGATCCATGTGGTCTGTGTCATGGAAGGGCTATACAATGAAGTCCTCCTCTCAGCTCAGTGGCTTTGAATATTCCAGATGGAATCAGTTTAGTCACCTATTTAAGCAGATACGCCCCAGATTTAAACATATAATTACAGATAGTAGAGATCCAAGGCTAAAGTAAGTTCTGTATTTACTGTATGTGCCAGGGAGAAATGAAAACCTCCTTGACATGGCTCACCTACTTACAGAGCACAGTATTCTTCCAAGTAGGTTGTAACACAAAAGAGAAATGTTATTTCCCAAAACCACCGCCATGACTAGAATTAACCTCACCTTGCCTTCACTAGAACCTATGTCTGCAGCCAAGCTGCATGTGACATGTTGGTGTGTGGGAGCTGTCAGGGCAAGATGGATCCATAAAGCCTGAATCTTTTTGTGGGACTGTGGCAGGATTTTACACAGCTGCATTAATAAATGAATAGCATTCAGGATCTTATCTTCATCTATCTGGTCTCCCTCTTTTCCCTCCAGCAGGACTGAATGAAAACACATATTGTAGTGACTTTTGCCAGAATGAGACAGGTTTTTCAGCAAACACCACTTTGAAAAGTAGGTAATGTTTTGAACCCACCAAACTACTAACATCCATTTCACTGAGCATTATAGACACCTTTGAAATAAAATTCCTTACCTTTGTCTGTCACTAATGTGGCACTATCAATGCACAGATGTGACTGCTCTCCAAAATTCATTAGTCATGTGTCACAGGTTCTTCATATAACAGGATTACACAGGTATTATACAGAATAAGAGTGTATCAAACACAGGGTGACCATGCACCACCAAACACATGTATTTTTCAGATACAAACGTGTATTTTTCACGGGAGAAAGGAGGAGTGACTGAGATTGGAGCTGCCTCACCAAAGGAAGGGAAATGCAATCACTGCAGACGACTGCAGGGACAGTCTATGCTCCTGCAACTCTGCAAGGAGAATATATTTGAAAATTCAGATCTGGCAGGCTTTAAGGGAAAAAAAAAAAGAAGGCTATAATGAATGTCAAGCCTGCTTCAGCTGGAAAAATCCACTCTTCTCATACATACCCTCTCCATGTAAGCTAAAGAGCATTCACCAGTTCCTAAGTTCAGCACATACACTAAGGGGACTGACCGGGGGAAAAAATCTGAACCAACAACTATGAGTTGCAATCTATAAAAATGTTTGGGAGATTAGAATTTCTCTGGATTAATTTTTACTTCTTCTTTGACCACAAGAAAAATAATAAAGAAGTGCCTCTTTGAAGGTGATATTAAGGAAGGCCATCTGTGTCAGTCACACACATCCCTTCACGTTCTCTATAAAGATGAGTTATTATTTCAAAGCCATTCCTATATACCACCAGGTGTGAAAAGTCTTATAGCCCAGAGCCACATAGAAAAAGCCACATCAATTTCATTTATTACTTTCACACACCAGAGCTGCACAGCAGGCAAAAATACAGAGAGAAAACTCTGGACTTTATTAAGTTTTTGAACAAAAATGTTTATTCAAGTCAGAACTGAAGTTCCACAACACCTTTAAAGTTCAACTAAGTGATTGGACTCAAGCAACCAGTGTCATCAGATGGTAACTTAGCAGCTGTTGATAACAAGAATAAACCTGGATACCTGGTTATTTAATATATTTTTAGATTTCAGTAAACTGCCTCTCATTCAAGACTCATAACAAGGCCTGTACTTATTTACAGCACAGCACAAGGCTGCAATGGGGTAAAACACAACAGCTGGTGTTGAATTCACCTTGTCCAGGACAGGGGAGTTGTGTCTGGGCTGTTGTCAGGAGGTGGAGTTTGATGAAGCTGGGCCTTCCTGGTAGGTAAGGTCATGCAATCCTTGCTCATACACCTTGATATTCACATTACAAAGTGCAGATGAGGTGAGCTGCAACACAATCTCTGTGACACTCCAATTACCCCACACTTCACAGAAGGCCACTAAGCCCTCTTGTCCCTCTAAGTAGCAGCTAAGCAACCCTACTGCTTCTCACTCCTGTCCAGGTCTTCACTCTTGGAGTATCATTACAGAGTCTGTTCCCTTCATTGCAGCCAGCTGAGAAGAAATAATTCTTGAACACAGCAGACTTACATCTATTATACCAAGAGCAACAACTGGCCCTCAATTATGAAACCCAGAGCTCTCTACTACACATTTAGAGACAGTTCTCTATTAAAAAAAATCATACCATATAAGTAGTTTTTAAAATATAAAAGCACTTATGAACAGAGCAGCAAGTCACACTTCTATTCATTTGACATCCTTCTATTCTTGCATCTGTGTTTATCTCCACACCGTACATATTAAACACTCGTAGGAGACATTGATGGAAAGATCAACCCTCACAAAAATTCAATGAAAAACCACAGTGTCTGCTTCTAATAATTTAAGTTAAGATAAGGAATAACAGGGTCATTTAGCATTTTACTGTATAACTGAGGGGAGGGAGAGATAAGAGTATTCCAAAATTAACTCTCATTTTTTGTTGTTAGCTATTGATGACTTTGCCACACATCATGAACTGGTTCCTCGACCAAATCAAAAGCAGTAAGAAATAAAATGAGAAAAAACAACCCTGGGGCTATACTTGAAATGAGAAAAATGCACATATTTTTAACCAGATGGTTTTCCTTCTGAGTTACAAGTTCATAATATGAAATCATTACTCCACCACATTAAGTATTGCTACTGTCTTGCTTGCACATGTTTATAAATTCTAAGAAATCCTAACTGCTGCATCACCTGCAGCAGACACTTTCAGGGAATGTTAAGAGCCCGAACATTAATCTCTTCAGTGTCAATCTGTTTATTGCACCCCAGAGTCTAAAGCCCCACCAGCTCTGCTATGGTCTCGAGGATACTCAGTGAGGTCAAATATTTGTCAAGATAATTTGTTTTGGCTGGAATGGAGAAAGTAAAGGGAAATAGAAAAAGGCAAAATTACACCATTTTGTCAAGAACTGATGTTAAATTATGGATCCTTGACTAGACAAAATATCTCATTTAATCAGTTAAAGGGTAGGGATTCAGAGTATACTTTTAGGAGCCTCTAGGTATGACATAAACCTGGAGAAAAACCAGATCAGCCAATGCAAAAATCCTGGCTGTAGTAACTTCATTCCTTTCTGGATATGAAGACTTAATCCTTGCTTAAGTCAGAGATAACATCATAGATTCCCCCCACATAATTTTACGTGCTTGAAATACCTATGGAAGTTATTAATGAAAAATAAACGTGACCTGTGCTAGATAAAGCTGTGAAGCACAAATAACCTCAGTTCAGAGCCCAGCTGCTGAAGAAGCCCTCATAAAGATGACTCTCACCCTTAGCAGGCTCGACCCCCATCCCATGCATACACACTCCCAACCTCAACATCCTCTGGGTAAGCATCTAAAATAAACCCGTAAAAGTGTCTGAAATAAACCTTTAGGAATCCTGTTCTAAGAGCACTGGTTTGAAGCATCAAAGCCCCCTAAAACTGATCCATACATCTCTCTGAACATACATGGTTTTGTGCAGTCTCTCTTTAAAATGCTGCAACCAAACCAGCAGTATGTAACAGTCAGAGTTACCCGTCCTACTCAGCAGTCCTCAGGAAAGCATAGTTAACATCTGTGACTCGATTTCTTTCAAAACAGAGACAGGACATCAGGCCTCAATAAAATGTCGTATCATGGTGTCAACCTATGTTTCATGCCCATCTTAGAACCTGTTTCTCAGAAACGGGAGCACAAATGTTTGGCCTTCTAATTCACAGCAAAGAATTATTTTACAAGACATTTCAGTAAATGAGGGTACCATATCAAATACCATCTCTAAAAAGAGCAAGAGCAAGTTGCTATGTATTTTTCAGCAATAATTAACTGACAATCAACCCTGCAAATGTCACTTACTTCCTTTCCTATGACAACTGTTTTACCTCTCATTTCAATATGCAACAGCCTGACAGACACACGGCAAACAGCTTTCCGGATCATTGTCCCTGGACTTACATACAAGCTGTATTATGTTCTCTTCCCCAGTGTTAAATGTTTTTGATGGCTAAGAGAAAAGCTCCATAGTGTATGAGTTAGTGGTTGGATGAGGGCATCCCACTGTGGGCTGTATTAGGCACCTCTTTCCTATAATGTGAAAGCATGACACCCATTAGTATAATTGAGATTTACAAGCCTGCACAATGAAGCAAAACTTATAAAAGACCCAAGAGAGTGAACATAAGCTATCATCAAGAGGAGAGAATTTGATGCATAAGCCATAAGGCCGTTACTAGGGCGTTTCTGCCTTCCTGGAAAAAAAAAAAAAAAGGTAATGTTTGGTATTCATATAGTTTATCTATTTTGTATTTTTATCTCACACTAGTCTTTGAAACTGAAAATGAAGAGCCAAAACAAAGTCATCCTAAAACATGACACAGTCACACAGTAATGAAATAAAAAATCTTTGAAAAGGAGAAACTGATGTAATAAAACCTTCATCAGGGAGACAGATGTGCAGGTCTTCATTTCTTCAGCTTTTTTATTAGGTATTTTGAAGTATCAAGCTTATGCAGATGGCACAACTTGAATAACTTCATTTGCTCTGAATTACACTTGTGAAAGCACTATTTTAAAAAGAGTCTATTTCCTTCAGTGCTGCTCAATTTGCAATCAAAACCTGGTAAATCTAAGCTACATTTCTGCATTTGTCCACTAGAGCTTTTGTCAAGTCCAAACTGAGTCTAAACACAATGACTTACTGCCTGAAAAGCTGCCCACATGCTGCTGTGTTATTTTATAGTCCTTGCACTCCTTAATAAACAGAAGCTACCTACGTCCATTGACATCATGAACAAGTTGTGCTACCTAGCTCAGAAACAAGGACTGGTATTTACAAATTTCCCCAGAAGCGTCCCCACGTGAAATGAACAGATGCTAGGTTAGCAGAGAGGAAGAATTAAGAAACTCAACTGTTGCATGCATCTACTTTGTCTACACCCTTTCTACCCCTCGGACACTGATTACAGAGGCAGTGAAACACAAATATAAAATACCTGTTGGGAATAACAAGAGACAAATATATCTTCTGTTATTAAATTGAAATGACTGAACCGTTGACACACAGAAGAAAAAAAAACGAAACAGAATTGTTAACCCAAGTGTTCTTGGTTTGTAGATGGGAAGACAGTCCTGCAATGCAGTCATGCTATTCCTACTTTGAAAATACTACAGAAAGTGTAAAAAGCAAAGCTTGGTCCCTAAATCTTTACATTTCTAGAGCCAGCAAATTTTGATAACTTGTATCCAAGAGTTGTTAAAAGAAAGGTCAAGCACTCCTGGGAACATAAGGTGGTGTTCAACAAATTTTGGAACACGAGAAGTTCTCCCAAGAACTCAGAAGACTCAGTGCCTGCATAGTATGTTCTGGAGGCACACCATCATGTCAGCTTGACATGATTCAGGGTGGGCAGGAAGGGAAAGAAGGAACAACAGCTGATATTAAACAGACTGATAAAGAATTAACAGCAGGAAATATGGCCAAAGCCAACAGATCCTATCTAATGAGATTACATTTTTTACATTTTCTAATCACATTTCCTAATTAGATTGCAAGTTTGACCAGAAAACATATGTTTATGACACATTTAGGTTTTCTAAGGCATTTTTCTTGGCACATTTTTATGAAGAATTTTTTTTTAAAAAAAAATCAATGCTATGCTCATTTCTCTGATTCAAAACCTGATAACTGAAAGAGCTGAAGTTACAATTATAGAAGAGTTACAAGTACATTATCAACCAGGTACATTCCTACCAAAACTCTCTGCAGTGATCAATTAATTTTGTCCCTTCTGGCACTGAACATTTGTACAAAGATCAGAAAGACAACATGAAAACATTCCTGGTCCCATGTGTAGACAGTGCAAACACTGCAGAAACACATATTTCCCAGGAAGACAGATGATAGGACACACAACCACCACTGCCATTTGTAATCTGAGCTCCAGGCAACAGTCCAAATTTCTACAAGTTCAAACAAAAACTGACACTAAAGAGAAATTGTGCTTCTGGGAACAAGGCTGTTGTCTGCAAAAGCAGAAACTCTGAGAGTCTTGGTTTCATCTTAGGATGGCTGAAAACTGTCCTTAACTTAGTCCTGCAGTCAAAAGGGTTAACAGAATCCTGGGAGATGCACAACAGATCTGAGACTCTCTCCTGGCACTACCATCTCTTATTGCAAGAGCTGCTTTATATCTCTTCTGATGGCAAAGCCACCTCTGCTTTGCCTAAGCAATATATTTACTCTATTTTCACCAACATCAAGGCTTGTCCCAGTACAAAAGAGCTTTGCTAGAAAGCAGGTACCAGACTAGACTTGCTTTCTTTCTTCAGAGATGCCACTCCAAATTACAAAAAAATATATTCATTTGGCACATTGCAATCTACTTACCACACAGTGTTTCATATTTTTCTCCATGGTCTTCTTGTCTGTACAGTTAGAGCTTAACTTACTCAAGATCTACTTACTGCCACCTGTTATTCTTTCCTCTGTCAGTGTTAATTTTCTCACATAAGCAGACACATGTTTTCCCAGAAACACATTTTTCTCTGCGGCACAGTGTCTGCCACTGCTTTGCTTCTCTCCAATCTTTCTATTCTGGCGAATCCAATGCAGCACTTAACTTTCCTTGAAAGGCACACACAGCTCCTGAAAATCAATGATCTGAACTGTCTAAACCTCTCCCCATTATCAGCCCTTCAATTACAACTCTCGGATGTGTGTTTCTGCAGGGATACACACAAGGTGCTTTTAGGACAGAGTACAAGGGAGAAGGAAGGGATGTGAGTTTTAAACCAGGCTCAAGTCCATCTTGTCCTAAGGACATGAACTTTCTATTTCCCCAGTGAGCCTGGAAGCATTACCATGCAAGCAGGAACAACTAAAAAAAACCACAACTGCTTGAAAATTAACTTTGATTATATTCCCAGGGGATCCTTCCCAACTGCCTCCTCTCTTTCTTACAAGCTCATTATTTCAGTATCATCTGCAGCCTGCTGTGGTTTTCTGTATGCAATGAGATTGTTTTCTACTTTAACGTAAAATATATTAGATTAATAAAAAAAGAAAAACAAAACAACAAACAACAAAACCCCCCACAAAACAAAAACCAACCAATCAACCAACAAAAACCAACAAAAACAACCAAAAAACCACCACCAAACAAACAAACAATAAAAAAAACCCCAACCAGTGTGGATATGTGCAAGCTGTTCTGGTAACAGAAATACAGAAATTGGGAGTGTGCTGGTCTTGCATTCTCATGCCACACATCCAATTTCCACAGCTGTTTACACCTCATGAGACACACCAATACAAAACAGTCTGAACTGCAGCAAGCAGACTTCCAGCTCTCACAGGCATCCCTTCACTGGCAAGCTGCACCCTTCACTACTGCCCACAGACAAAGATGCTATTCCCAGATGTCCCACTGTTTGTTCCTTTCTATCCTTTGTCTCTCATGCCTGCCTCTTCTAGTTCCTTAGAAATTTTATCAGACATGATTCCAGCATTTCTCTCATAGATTTAAAAACCTTCCTGTACCCTTACTTCTACCACTAGTAGTTACAGAGACAAGTAGTTCACGTCAAACCGACTAAGCAACACCTCCATTTTCAAATGGTACTGAACTATATTTAATAAAGCCCACTAGATAGCAACAGTACTTCTACACAGAGTTCTTGACAAAACCACACACGTAACCTGAGCTGCACTGAAGATGCTGACATTATACTCTTCAGTGGAACAGATTATAGATCCCACTCCTGTGCGCCCATCATGTTGCCTGCAAAAATGGCAAAATTATTTAAAGCCACTACTTTCTTTCTTCATTATATGCAAGGAAATCTGCATCAGCATACTCAAAGATCAAAAATTCTCTGAGCATACAAAAATATACAGCATCACATTGGTTTACCCTTTTCTTGGCTATGCAAGAAGAGCAGAACTTGGCCCTTAGCTGTGACTGACTTTTGCAAATATTATAATTTTTATGGCTCAAAAATGTTTTTCTTATAACAAAAATCCCAGCTCTTCTCATATTCCAAAAGCCCCATGAGATACTATGCCAAAATGCTGCTATACTATTAAACCTCTTACAGTGAACTCATGTGCAAAACCAAATCTTCTGCATTTAAATACTGCCTTTAATTTGTATTTCACAGCTGGATTGGGCAAGCAGCCATTCAGCTGGCTGGGCACAGGAGCCAGCTGGCCAGTTCATGGAAGAAACCTGTCAGAGACTGCCCACAGAGGCAGCCAAGAAAACACAACAGAGTCTCCAGCAGCACCCATGGGTCCCTCGTGGGCACCCAGCACATTGACTCACCCTGCTGCCCAGCTCTAACAGTCACTCCTCCCACCCCAGTCCTGTCCCCACACCTCATCTATAGTAGGAGCAGTTCTACCCATTTCCCAGATTTAAAAATCTGGCACAACTGATGAGTAAACACCAATGAATTTTATAACCTGGAACTATTTTCTTTTTTCCAACTGTACCTACAGAACAAAAATGCCCCTCTGGGTGACCTTTGCTCTGGTAACACATAACACAACACATAGAACTGTGTCACAAGTCAGTCATTAAGTTTACACTGCTGCAGAAGACGGCCAGCACATTTCATTCTTCAGCATGAGAGTAAAACAGAAGAGCTGATCTCTGCCTCAACCTCCATATGACAGATTTGGAAGTACTAGGGTGTATTTTCTGTGATGTTATCCAACACATATGCAGAGTCAAACAATCAGAATTTCTTATTGTTCACATCAGGTTCACCTCTCTTGTTTTTAATACAGTTGCTAGAGCACAAATTAGCCTTTGAGAGATCTAAAAAAAAAGCAGAGACTACACAGTAAGCATCATGTCTGTTGTCTGACTAAAACCAGTGCACGTCTATGCAGAAAAGAATCCAAGCCAGCAAGTAAATAGTTTGCTGCCTTACATACTTGCTCACTAACTTCTTAAAGTGAAAGATAACCCCAAAAGCCTTTCCAGCCCTGGTAAACTGCTCCAAAAATAATTCTCTATAAAGAGTTAATTTCACTCTTACATTGCAGAATTTAGCATGCAAGTACAGAATGCCCAGGCTTCTCTCTCTGCAACTCCAGTGAACCGCGATCATGTAACAAACCAATGTAAGACACCTTATCTTACTTCAGCAACAGAAAGCAAAGAATATGAATCCTTCATGAAACCAACACCAAAAAGATACATGATAGTCTTAGAAACTGTAGCACTATTAAGGCTTTTGGACAAAGGGTGAGTGAGCTCCAGGGCACTCTAGGCAGCACCTCCAGTCGCTCCCAGGTTTCCCCGCTCTTGCTGGATACAGCCCCGGGAGACACCAACAAAAGACAGAAAGCAGTGACTGGAGCCTATCAAATTGCAGAAGTCAGAGGCTGTATTTAGACTAACTTGTACCCCCATCGTCCCCACACTCCCTCAGTGTATGGGACCTCTGCTCTCAAACAGCCTTCTCCTGCAATCAAATATTTCTGGTACTGCCCAAAGGCACCACAGCACTTTGCTGAAGAGAATAAAAGGATGCTACCATGGGGGAAGAGGAGTGCCTCCAAATCCAATGCTGTCCTTGTTTTTGGACTGGAGAGGTCATGCAAGCAGTTGGCCCCACTGCAAGCCGGGGTCAGAGGAAGCGACAAAAGTCAGAGCAAGGGAAGAACAGAAGAGGGTTGAGCCACACCACACAGGGTAGAGTGCAAAGTCACACCCAGCTGCTATTACACTAAGGAGTTGCACTCACAAAGCAATAGCATCAGTGTGTCACCCACGAAGGGACAAAAGGCATCTTAAGACAAGGTTATGTGAAGACAGAAATGCTAACTTGCTTCAGACAGCATACACCCTAATGGATACAAAATACTGCAGCAACTACAGCAGGACCAAAGCAAGAGAAAAAAAAATAAAGATAAATTCTTTTCCTGTTACATATTGGTACAAACAATTATGATGGACTCATGTTCTTTAGTGCATCCTTCCTGATGCAGCAAACCTCACTGGTCTGCTCAGAAATTTTTTAAATGAAGACTGGCCAAGAGGATGTGATACAATCACTGCTCCCCAGGGTCCCCTGTTCACAGTGGACAGGTATGAAATGTGTTTGCATCAGTAGGCTGATCTCAGAATGGGACAAAGAAAGATGTTATAAAAACATCCTAAGCCCTACTTACACCTCACGCTTGTCTCCTTCCTTTCACTGGATCAAATGCCAAAGCACTTGCTGCTGTGGGCACCAGACATTTCCCGTACTATTGTACTGAGATGCACTCCCCTGCTTTCCTGAGCTAAACCACCCAGTAACCTTTCCTTGGTTCCCTCATAGGAAAGAGGCTTGGCAAAATCCGAGGAGAAAAGGCTTATATTGGATGGGGTCCAGAGTACAGTCTGCATGCAAACCCTGTTTTAAGGATCCACTTCATTTTCTCTTGCTGGATATCTGTGGTGATCAGTAGAGAAACACTTAATACTAAGGAACAGAAATGCCCCAGATGGGAAGGCAGATGGGACATCCTGAAATAAACCCTTTGTAAACATGCTTTTTGCCCACAACAACTTTTTTGCCACAAACGGCATGTGCTAGATACCGGAGCTGCAGAGCTGAGTTACACCACAGCAAAACACGCCTAGATGCAACCCCTACAGGAATATTGCCATGCTCACTCTCCCCTGGATGTACGCACTCTATGCTGCCTCAGCTTCCAGGCATAACAGTTCCCAGACAACTGAACTTTATGACTGCCAAGATCTTTCCTCTGCAATCAGTTGCATGAACAACACCCCATCCTTTTTCTTTTTTTTCCCCTTGTCTTAAAGTTCTGTCTTCTTTACTTCTTGTCTTTCCTGCCTTCCTGTATCACCCACAAGTGTGTTAATATAGCTCATATTAGTTATCTACCTTGGTTCAGCAGCCTTTGGGTAATCAGAGGGCTATATTTGGGGAAAGTGTTGGTTTTATTATTTATATCAATCATATTATACAAATAGAAATACAAGTACTACGCACCCTGAAGTATCATCTTCATTTTAGTCCTTATATCCTTAAAAGAAAGGTAAGGTTGAAGTGAACGAAGACCTCTCATGAAGGACACAGATGTTTATCAACAATTATTTCAGAATAGTGCTGAAAGAGGATGTCTTGACTTCCTGAAATCTCACCTTCATAATATAGGGCCATACATGTCTAAATCATGTCCCACTGTTACCCTATCTCTTATGCTACAATTTAAAACTTTATTTATGTTTTCTTAGCTTTTCTGGTCTTCCCAAGGAAGTCAGCCTGCTTGTTTCAAGAAGAGACTGTGAATCCCCACAAATCACTGTGATCTCAGTGCTCAAAACAGAACTCGGGCAGCCAGAAGTAAGACAAGAAGGGAAACACTAAATCTACAAATCCAGTTTTTAGTTCTACCTTACAAAAAACAAATCTAACATAGGAAGAAAAGGACTCTCTCAGACTAACATCTCTTAACCCCATCCTATTTCTCAAAACTGCTGAAAGCAAACACCTGGGCAATAGCAAAATAAGATGTGGCACTTCCCACAGGTTCTTACCCTTTTTCAAATGGAGTGATGAGAAATGCCTGCTGTATCCTGAGTGAACCTTTAGTCACATTTTCCCATATTTTTCTAAACTCTACTCAAATTCTAGGATCTTTTTNAGGATCTTTTTTCTTTTTTTTTTTTTTTTCCTCCAAGGTAACATCCTTCTACTTACAAACTACCCCCAAAAATATCCATAAAGTATAAAGCAAATACATTTGAGTCTTAGCCTCACACTTCTAACAGTTGAATTTTTAAGGTAGAAATGTCTATTATTTGCTAAGTCTGCGACTCTAGACTCCACACTGTGACACTTGAATTTTCCCCTGTTCAACTTCACATCTACCATTTCCTGGTTTAATGATACAATATCCCAGACCTTCCAGGTACTGACTATACATTCTAGATCTGCATCCTGAGGAAAGTTCATTACACATTCTTGATTCTTGTCCCATAAGTATCAATGAAAATTTTAAATAAAAGTAGCAGCGTGGAGACTTAAGGGGCCATATGAACAGTCTATTTTCTCCCAGTACCACAGAACTGCATTGTGTCACCCCAAATGACACAGTGCTCCGAAACGCAGAGTTATCAGCACCCTTGATTTGTTCCAAATATGCAGGAGAAAAATGCTATACACAAATAAACATGTACTCACCCTAGATGTCTTTAGCCCAGTTACTGGGATGCAGCCAGGTGAGTAAGGAGCATGACGGGCAGTTCTCACATGCCTCCCAGGACTTCAGTTATCAATGTCACAGTGGTACTTCACCAATGGCAGATGAACCATGTATAAATTACCTCATTTAATTCTACAGTGGAATGATAAATGACAGCGAAGAATACTACTTCACTCTCTGTGGCATTGCTGCAAATCCTATACAGATAAACAGGTCAATCTACTGCCATGCTCAGGTTAAACGCCTAAAGAGACCTTGTCTTGTAATCAGGTTAAAAAAATTAAGAAGAAAGGTCCTAGGAACCCTTGTTGAAGCTTAAAGATTTGGAGGGAAGGGGGTGGGTTCATGGAGGTTTTCTGCTTTAAATTTTTGTGTTTATTTTTAATTTAGACAATTCTGATCTCCTGACCTGTACACAAAAATTTCCTGTGTGAGGGCTAAGAATGCCAGTGGCAGATGGACAATTCACAACTTCCCACACTTCACAGAAATCCATCCACTGTAAGAATCTGAGCTATTAAGCCTAATGTGTTTTCCTCATTTGGACTTCTAGCTTGCACACCATTTATCCACTTACAGATTTTGTACATCAATTCATTTCTATGTTTTGCATCTTGAGTCTTCACACTGGACAGTCTGGATGAATAATGGCTTTCAATTCAATTGTTACATAGGACTTTATAGTTTAAAGAACAGAAGTTCTTAGTAATTGGGAAGCACAACATTTGTCAAAGGATGAAAAAATGCAACTCGGTTCAGCTATCTCCAGTCTCCATAAAGAAGTTTGGCATAAACAATCTTGGCTTCTTTATATTTTAAAATATCCAATTGGAATTCAGTCCTTTACAGAACACAATTCTTGAGAAGTGTTATGATAATCAACTCGACTACAAATAGTACCATATAAAGCAACATTCACAGCCATAACATGAAGTGACTATGCCAAAAGCTGCTCCGCTGCCTTGCCAGAAGATGATGTATCCTAATTATGAGAAAATGGCCAAAAAGATGACACAGCTGGGCTGGAGATAATACTCCTTTCCAATGACCAAAGCAATTCATCACTAGTGCAAAACAAATTCCTCACCTCAGCAAATAGCTGTAGTTGATGATCTGGCATGAAATTTAATGAATTTAATGTTATCTCTATTTTATCTTACTAAAATATTAATATTAAATTTTATAGTCTTTGAATAGACAGTTACCAACTTCCTGGAAGGCAGTGATTGCTACTGCAGGCAGGAGCTCTGTGGTTAGTCGTAGCTAATTTACACCCTCCAGCTTCATTCCCTCCTTAGGGCTGGATTGCTTTCACAGGTGCAGTAATGGTCACTTAGCTTCATAACTCTCCTTGGCATTTCTGTCCTGAAATGCTGCTACTCTCACACTTTTGATCTCTTTTCCAAAGCCAAGTGAAATCAATTTCCTGATTTGAAAGGGAACACTTAATTGGATAAACAAGTGGCATGTTGTCTCTGTAGCTTAGCTAGCAATAAAATAAGAAACAAGCCATTCTCTGTGTAAGGAGAAACCTGTACTTTTTAAATTTATCCCTTTTTTTTTTCTGACAGCTGGGACTGGGGTCCTGCTTCCAAGAAGCAGCAGTAGCTTGTGCAGTGCATTTTGATGCAAGAAGGATTACAACACACCTGTTGTTTTTAGACATCTGCCATCAGCTGTGATTTAACTACATTATATAAAGATACATAAAAAATCTCAGCAAATACTCAACCACTCTGAACTGACATGATGCAATAAGATGCAGAAGTTTCTCCTTTTGATTATAAGTTATTTAGAAAAAATACATATGCCTGTAAAATATGCAGGCAATGCAGTTCAAACACTCTGGTGTTGTCTACAGACATGGCAAAAACAGTTTAACAAACATTAAGATCGACTGAGGCTCTTTGAGCACAAAGATCCAACAAAGGACACCCAGACTCCATACAGAAAATAAAGCTAGAAAGAACCTGTATTTAAAAGAATTTCTTACAACTCATGGCAGGAACAACAACCGATTCTTGGTTTCCACTCCACACACAACTTTCAAGAGAATGCACCTATTAAAAAACAGATATGCCAAAAATATTCTGGGTTGGTGAAAACCTGCTATATACCCTGTGCCATAAGAATGGCCAGCCTGGATTAAATAAAGATCCTTCCAACTCAGTAGCCTTCATAAACAGACATGAGCAGATTTTTATGGAAAGGCTGCAAGAACAGAGCAAAGGTAAAAGGACACAATCACGGACCTCCAGATGTTCTGGAAACCTTGCAGTTTGGGATGTCTTGAGTAAAAGGCTCCTTTGTCGTCACTTTGCTGGAGTTCTCCACTTTATCATTTAATTTCATTTCATCACTTTATTGCATTTTATCCATTTACTTACCTGCCATTCAAGACACCTCATTGTCTACAAATTTACCCATCCTCTACAGAATCAACTAAAATTATAGATTAGATTTCAGAGTTAGCAATTCAGCAATTTTATATTAATTTATTTGGAAAAGCAACTGAGTGGTTTTTGTGGTTTTTTTATTAATAATGAAGCTTCTTGGCTATGGCTTTTCTCCTTCAACCACTTTCCTTGTCTTAACATCTGGATTAAAAATTAGTTTACAAACTCTTATACAGGATATTAGAAAATTCTAAGAAGCTATTAAACAGAGTAAAGACAAAGGTCAACCAATGAATGTCAGAAAACTCCTGAGAGTGAGCATCTGGACAAGAAAGAAAGAAAAAATGTAATTAATAGATGAATTAAAATTGATACAGCATTGTACAGTGAAGGGGGAAAGGCAGCATATGGACTCTGATCTACCTGCTACTATGCAGAAAGAACCTGAGCTGCTGTTTTCATGAGGAAAAAAATTTGAACTATATAATAAACTAATCTTAACAGCTGTCCAACAAAGCTGTCTAGTGTTTGGAATTACCAACAACAACAAAAAAGTAATTAGGAATACACTATGTCACTGAGTAAATAATCTCAAGCACTGTGCTCAGTGTTTGACGGCTCACTATGTCTTCCACAACAACTCCAGGAAGCATCAAATGAAACTGATAGAAAAAGCTAGTGAAAAACAAATTAAGATACATCTAAATCAGTTTTAAGTGTTATAGTTCATATGTAAATATTCATATTTCTAACACTAAGTAATGGGACATCCAGGCAATATGGGAAATACTAATTAATCAATAGGTTTTCCTCCAAAAATTTGATCTGAGTTGAAAACAGAAACATGGATAACCAAATGGGAGATGTCCAACTGCCATGTTCTTCCTCGTATCTGGATATTTAGCCATTGCTAGACAGAGGATGCTGGATAAAACAGACACTTACCCTATCCACATTCTCCATTTTTATGGTTTTGACCAATTTGGTCCATGACTGTTCTAGATAAGAAAACAGACAGAATTAACACTGCATAAAAATTAGCTGATATTTAAATTTGGACTAAATAATTTTAAATTGTCTTTGTTTCAAATATATACATTTCAAAAGGGGGTGGGAGGGAGGAGTGAAATTTGAAAAACGAAATCTTCAAACCCAAAGCTGTGTCACGAGCCTTTACTGTGAGTTCCAAGCAGAATGAATTTAGATCTACTCTTGGGCTTTCCATGCATCAACAAGCACTTTATTAGGGATTTGCTGTTTGCTATGAGAACTGGAACACACCATGAATGAGTTTAAACACAGCCACTGTAAACCAAGACCACCAACTTTTTCATGACTACTTACTCATTTTTAATGCTTGTCCTTCTCCAGTGCACACCTGGAGCCAGTGTGTATATAAAGTACCTAAATATCCCAGACTAAATCATTAAATAGTTAAATTCTGTTTCAATTAAGAAATGAGTTGGCTAAGTCCATTCTTAAGCACTGATTTCATGAAAAAACACAACAAATGGAACAATTTTTTTTGGCCACAAGTTGGTAACAAGCAGTACATACAACAGGACAGAAGCCTTCTCAGCACACAAATGGGTCTGAACCCAAGAGCTTTAGCTGCAAGTGCAGCTGTTCTGCAGTGACAGAGCTACATGTATGCACATGGATTTGTGTGTGTGTGTGTGTCTGATGTTTGTGAAAACATAGCCAAGTTTTGATGCTCACACTGTGCAGAGACTGCAGCTGCTCCTCTCTGGCAGACAAAGAGAATTGAAGAAGACATCATAGAAAACAGAGAAAAAAAAATCTCAGAGAAAAAAAAAATCTGTGAACAGCAGAACCATCAAAGCCTTGTTCCTGCACAGATACGCTTCTCACATGAGCTCCATTTTCACAGTCAAGGGAATTTTCTCCAATCTTTCCTAAACCCTCAGTGCTCCCCACTATCAGCAAGGACATGGGTAGCACTGCACCTCACTCAGTAACAACTTACAGCTGTGCTGAGCCACTGGCCAAGCTGTGTGCACACCCATCATTTCACTGCTCAAAAGTTCCCACCATTACCCACAAAATTCTTAAGGACTTCATGGCTTTGATACCTCCATTTTTCTTCCAGAGAATGAGCCAAAAACTTCCAAAGATAATAGAAGATACTAAAAGAAATAAAGAGACCATTTTACAAACCTTACACTATTAAGAATCTAAGCAAAATATATGTTAACACTTATTTTTTACTCTGCATCCTGAACCTGAAGTCACAATCTCACAGGTTTCCCTCAGGAAACATAAACTTTTTGTAAAAAAACACCAAAGTAATGAAATCATGACATAGTGGATTGATTACAAAGACTCATGGAAACTGTAAATATGATTGACAGCTCTGCACACGAACATTATTCCTAAATAATTAGCAAATATATAGATACATATTTAAACAAGAGATTAAGATTCCTTGAAACAACCTTTTAAGAGTCATTCTTTCATATTCTCAAAAGTCATTACCCTAAAGGACCAGTCTAAATCTGAATACTCCATCCAAACCTGCTCATAAAGACTAATCCTTGTTTTAACCTACCCCATCAATGACTCTTCCATTGAAATGTAACCACAATGTATTCAAGGTCCAGCCAGACCCAGATTCTGGCCTAACAACTTCATATTAGTTAAAGGTGATAAGGCCAAAAGCAGGAGCCACAGACACAGCTGGATTTTCATGTCTTGAGATCACTGATGAGATTTGTTTGACCTGTCAATTAGAGTATTTTTGCAGACAAAAGACTGGGGGAAGGGAGCTGGCAGATGGATAGTTGAAGCTCAAACACAAAGAAAAGGGATGGATGTTGAAGTACTGCAGCAAATACTAATGGAAGTTTGAATGATGAATCAATTTGGGGATGGGGGTAGGCCACCACACACCCTGCCTTTGGATCATCTTCAAAAAGAAAAACGAAACTATGCAACGCAACCACATAATGCAACCATAACACTAGTCAGTCAAGGAGAATACCCAGATATTTATTACTATAATTACTACAAGGTAAACCATGCACGACAAAGAACAGATGCATAGCAAAAACTGCATTTACATTCAGCACATATTTTTCTACTTGCAGTATTTGCCATACTACTGCATGTGAGAAGAGATGTACAGCAGCTACACAACCAGGTTAGTTAGCATGTCTTTCCTTCTTTAGGATTGGCAGGACCAGCCAAATTGCAATGATCAGACTGTGGAAGCTCCACAGTATCCAGCCACAGAGCAATTCCCACACCTGAGGAAAAGGCTGGCAGCTTGACTTCATTCCCGCCACTCTCCAAACACCGTGTTCCTACATCTTTGTTCCACCAGATTATCCCTTGCCAGACAAACCAAAAGAAGCTGTGGTGGAGATGCCATTGACACTTAAGTAAGAAGACACAACTGGCAGATAGGCAGATATGGCTACACTTCCTAACACAAGCAGGACCCACCCAGTACCATCCCCCAGGGGAAAGTCAGAAAGAAGCAAGATATTGTCTTAGAGTAAGAAAGGAGAGAAGAGCAGGAGACCCCTGAAGAACTTCTGGTTTCCTCTCCCAGAAGCCTTGTTCACAGAATGGAACTAATGTATGCCAGGAAGCACTACAGGAATACATTCCAATTCAACTCTTACAACTAAAACAGCCACCTAAATAGCACATATGCCCAAATGTGCTCTGGGGGTGTCCACTCACAGGTCAGGGATCACTGAATCCAGTTTCAGGGGATCAAAAGTTCAAGTGAGGAAAACATTACATGCCCCCTTTCCTTAACTGTCTTTTTCACTGCCACATATTTTGCCGCTTGTAATGATCAAAAGACACTTCTATTGGAAGAGAAACAATTCTACTAGCTGCATGTGTACTATAAGGGAATAAAAAGACAGGGCTTTAAGGAGTGAATTGTGTAGTATTTGAGCTTTGCTAAACCCTGGTAACAACCTTTAACAACATAAAAACAAATGGGCAGTAATCTAACAAACTCAAATGCTGGGAGATACAGAAACAGATAAAAATATGTATTATAAGCTTAGCAAGACATTTTGTTCTTCTATTACTTTAGAACAAATATTATAGAACTGTTTTGAAGATTCTTTTGTTCTTAAACCTCATCTAAAGAAAACACCAAGTCCAACATACTGAAGGATGTTTTCTGTATCTGTAGGAGAGGAAAGGCTAAACAGCAGTATTAGAGCACTGTCGTAGCATCCACTATCACTAAAATACTGTTAAGATACCTCCACAGAACTGTACAACTTGGGACAGATCATAAGACAGCAACATGTGGGTCAACATAAAAAAGGCATCTCACACTAACTGTAAAAGTTTATTGGCATATAGCACAAGAACAGAGGTCATGCTGAATTCCCCCAAACTGATTAAAGTCTGTAAAAGAAAAAACGCTGCTAGTAGATTTTATGCTACACTGAGGAGACAGGTGGAACTGTATGAGTAATGGAGCTCATTCTGGGCTTCATACAATGGTGATATCCTGCAATAAAGAGAATAGTTACATTCACGCAGAATTCAGTCACCCTTCCACTTCAGCGACAAGCTTGTCACAGGTGTCAGGATAGTCAACCATGTGCCCAGAGAGGTCCCACTTGGAGCATTTCCTACCAGCTGCCACACAAACAGTCATACAGCCACCGCTTAAAGGACCACAAAGGGCTGCCCTGACTGTGGCTCAGCGCAGAGGGAAGAACGGAGGTGGGGGAAACTTTTCCAAAATCCTTTCAAAGACACCCAGCACTTCTTAAAAATAGTGATGCCCCGCAGGACAGAGGCAACCCTTGACCAGCTGGAGACAGCCAAAGCAGGATCCCCCGGTCCTGTATGGCCAGGAGTTTACCAGATACACAGATGCACACATTTCCGTACTAATGTCCTTCCACTCTCCTCCCTTTTCCATGCTAATGCTTGCAGCGCCTTTGAAGATAAATGCATCCCCCGAAGCAACTGTTGATTGACAGCTCTTCTCCGTAAACAATGTCAAGGAAACAAAGCCTTAATGATGCTCTGTCATCTAAAAATACTATAAACAATGTCTGTGTTACTGATGAATAAAAGAGGGCCTTGTTCCTAATGAAGAGGTTGTACTATCAGAGGAAAACTCACTTCCCAGCTCTGTAGGACTCTGTGGATAAAAACCTAGGGTATTCATTCAACTTCACTGGGCTTCGCTCCCTGCCAGCCCTACTGAGAGGACAAGCTGACACCACTCCTCCAACACAAGGGATTCTCGGGAGTAGCGCACAACTGACAATTAAGGCATTAGTATTGGAAAAGTTCACTGTAGTCCTCTGTGGAAAGGCACTGGGAAAACTCAAAGCATTATTACAAGAATGCCCTAAACAGTCTGCCAAGACAGCCAATCCAAGCATCATTTTCACTCAAAAATATAAAAATGAATCACTTTCTCCCTTTACTTCATCTTAGAAATTTTCCTGTATCTAAGTGATTTCATGTCTGCTCCCCTTCCAAGTGCCACAGTTTGATGTTTCTTGTGTTCTAGTACTGACTTTCCCTCCGGGATTCCCTCGTCCAAGTGTTACCCAAAATAAACAGAGAGGTCTGTCCCACTCTTCCCAGGTTAACACATGCATTATTCAAAACGGCTCAGAAGTGCAAAAGACTTTACTAAACAACTGACCCAGAGAGGAAGAGACAGAGATTACAGCATTATGTTCTTCAACCTGCTAAGAAGGTCATGATCTATTTAGCATGAAAGGGAAACTAATATTTCACAAGATGTAAGAAAAAAATGGATTTAGACATTACATCTTATTTCCTCAAGATCTCTGCTAATTATCCTGTGTCCTCTTGTCCAACTCTGACCAAACCCCTTTACGAATAATTTTTTTTTCCGTGTATACTTCTGAAAACAGAGACACTGTTACTTTTTTTATAAAAAAACGAACAACCTCACACAATGTGTGACGGCCATTCTTATATCTCACACATAGCACTTTGTTATTTCCCTTGCAGGCCATTTGGGGAATATAAAAAAATGTATCAGCAATGCCTGTGTCATGCCAAGGGAAGCAGGAATACATTTCAAAGTGAAAATGAATGGGAGATGAAAATACATTTCTAGATTTTCTATATTTTCAGTGCAGTATGTGAGTGATTTTTATAACAAACACTAACCTACAGCACACATCTTTGTTTGGTTCTTATACACCGCTATTGTCATGGAAATTAGGAAACTGTCAGAAGTTTAACAGAAGAAATGAGAAGAAGTCATTCCAGACAGAGGACTAGAACTAGGATTCCCCTCCCACAGGCATCTTTGGGATTTTATTTTACTTCAATTCAGTTCATCATTTGTAAAATGGGGGTGAACATATTCTTAAGCAATTCACTTAGGCAAAATTACAAAATAATAATGCAACCTTCTGACACTTAAAATGACAACCAAAAAGATATTCCATAAAAAGTATTTATTTAATCAAATCAGTATTTTCCAGTACTTTTTTTTTACCAGCTCCAATAACTAATAAAGCCAAAATTTTGAAGTTTAGGGATCACAGAGTTTCCTATCATTCATTACCATGGTAAATTGGTGCTCCACTGAGCTTATTAAAAACGCCTCAGCAACAAAAGCACAGTAGGCGTTCATTTGATGATGAACCTGAAGTGTCAAGACAAAACAGCATCAGGAAAGAAGCATCACCAACATTCCTCCTCCCAGTATTTGAAAGCTGAGACAGTGGTTTTCACCAGCTCTTGGGTTATGAGGCTTGATGTCCTGGTTTAGGACATCAGCATCATAAAGTCACCCTAGGCCACTTGAGCATATCCACAGTTTTACAACAGTAAACAAGTTATCCATTTCTCCTCATGCCATAGGTTATTTTAGTAGCTAAAGTAAGTTTCTCTAATTCCATGGTGTTTACTGATTCTCAGTTCTCCTTCCTTCTCCTCCGCTCCTTCACAAGAATAAATTGAAAAAAATATTTTCAATAAAAAAATACAACTCATCCCAGAAAGAAAAAAAAGACAGAAATAGACTTGATGCTGAAGAGCAAAAATTAGGGGACACCAGGATGAAAATAAATCAACACTAGAGTTCAGAAATGTGGAGACAATGACAAACAAAAGAAGTTTCAGAAATGTTAGGTTTTTATTATGAAAATCAGATTTCATTTCTCATAGCTGACAAAATTATTCATCAATAGATGTTTTCATATGACACTAGATATCTTGGAAAACTTTCAGGGGAAAGGCAAGCTATATCACCTTTCCCCAGCTTGTGGCACACAGGAGAATCAAGATACGAAAGGAACTCTTACTGCAACCTCTTCAGAGCAGCAACTTCTGGACTTCAAAAATCATCACATCAAAACCATAATGTTTTTGCCCAGAGGCAAAACTCATTTATTCAACCTGAATTAATTTATGATTATATATTTTTAAAATTTCATTTTGGGGCAGGATGGGAACACAAAATCACTACAGTGATTTTTCTGATAAAGGGTTTTTTTAAAACCTTCAAGTGAAAATAGAAGTCAAGATGTTTCTAACACAAATGAAAGGATAACTTTAAAGGATATTACCAAACCGGGTTTAAAATGCAAACTGAGATTTTTTTTAGTTGTTGTTACAGTCTAAATACTTCTGAAGACATAACGAAGATCTAGCACCTAATTTTCAAGTTCTCATCCTAATGAAAAAGAACAAAGACACTCTGGTAAAGCACAAAACAAAACAATCAAATGAACTACTTGTATCATCAGATTTCCTTTTACTTACTTTATGACCCTTTATGACCAAAACATGTTTTGAGGAAATTCTGATAAGCTAGTCCCCACTGGAAATGTATAGAAAATAAAATCCCTGATCTTCATACCTGTGGGACTGAAACTTCTGGATTCAAGTAATGGTTTGTTTCTCCAGGAAACATGCCAAATGTGTTATCACTTCTATAGCACTTCTGTAAACTTCAGGGTTTCCTATTTCATATATACCAGTGCAGTGTTCAAGTTGTTTCTGACACACTGCCAGAAGACTTTCCATAGTTTCTGAAAGTTTCCTACAGCTCAACAGCAAGGAACACACTTTGATACTGACAGGTTAGCAGGGAAAGGATACACTTTACTCTCCCTGGTGTTCAGGCTCAGAAATGAAGCATCAGTCCCCAGCCTGCTGCAGGCTTGAGATGTGTTGGCCAAAAGGCATCAGTCCCTTGCTTCACTGGCTCTTCAAACACTGTCATTCACCACTCTAGAATCACAGCGTGAGAGCACATGCATGCTGCACGCATTTCATCATCGCCTCTGCCTGCACACTCCACAAACCCTCTGGGTTCTGCCTCTCACAAACCTACATGTGCCAGTTTACACACCTCCCTACATCCCCTTCACACTCAGATAATTGTTTCTTCTTCCCCTCCAGAAGGGCACACTCAGGCTCATGCTCCAGCACAAACAGGAACCTAAGCTATGGCCGTGATTAAAAATAACAAAGCACGGGGAAAAACAGTTTCCATCTCCTTGTCTCAGTGTGAACCACAGGATACTGAGAAATGTTCGACTTCAAGCTCCAGCCTTAGGAGTGCCCTTCGACATGAGAGATGCCTAGCAGTGGTTAACACTTGAATTCAAAGCTCTGGTTAAGGTCACGTCTAACCTATCATTTATATCTGAAGTTGCAGTGCAGTTCATCAGGAAACAACTGCATTTTCCCAACCTACCATCCATAGGGGTGTGATTCACAGCACAGTTTCAGTGTCCTTGGGCTACATTCCTTTTAGAGGAAAACAGAACAGAAGCTCATATCCAGATGCATTGGAAAGGCAATCCAACTACTAATGTAATCAAAGCAGTGACTCAATACTTGGATGGCTTCAAGCTGTATGACTGATGAAAAACCTTCAGTCCAGATCATTAAAAAAAAAAATCTAGCTAGAAGTAAATGCCAAGGGGCTTCAGCATCACCTTTTGACTTTCTGATTCTTAAAAAAATCCAAACAGCATCCATAGAATTAAACCTTCTTTCCAAGTTCGTAAGGTACCAGACTCATCCAGTTTCTTAGCAGATGTATTCGTACCATCTCAGCTCTATTGACGCCAGAAATAGCCCAGAAGCACAGTAAAGGTCACACCACTTACCAGGCCACTGCAAGTGCTGATTGCTGCTGTCCCACTGCCGTAGCCGGGCTGCCAAGCTGTGCCAAGGAAGTGGCAAGGAACTCCTGAGTGAGCTGAAATCTTAGCTCTGGTGTGGTTGCCACGCCTTCTTTCTACTATGTAATTATGGGAAAGAAATCCCATGTGGACAGTCAAGTTAAAAAACAGATCCTTCTCCTCATGGTTAATTTTGTAATATACCACATTTTCACTTTTTCCAAGATCTCTCTTCTTCCTTGGGCTTGAGATGTGATGGTGTAGATTAAAAGAAAGGAAATGCCCACTTGCATTTACTCTTGCTGGATGAACCACACGGTATTCTGACACTGTCTTCACAAATTGCTCTGAGAGAAAGGGAAAAAAAAAAGAAAAAACTAGAGTGAGTGCAAGCCTGTTCAGATCTCACATAATTTAAAGGAAAAATTAAAAGTGGGAGCAAATCACCACAACATCCTATTAACACAAAGGCAGACAGTACACAGACTACCACAGAATACACTCCTCACTTGGGCTTTCTATTCTCCCATTGTAACACTCAGTTTAGAAGCTAAACATTCTTCTTTTCAAACATTCTGTCATCATTCATATAAAAGACTGACTGTCATACACCCCCTCCCCAATCCCACAAGGGCTGGGAACCCTCCAGCACATACACAACTGCATCAGAAATCTGGCCTAGTTTCAGCAGCACCTTTACTTCAGAAGCAAACTTATGCTCTTGCACAACAGACTTCTTTGTATACAAGCCTTCCCACCAGGCTGCAGTGACTTGGAGCCTTTGCACATACTCTGATCAAGGAGCATCATGTGCTGGAGACCTAGGACATGGGAGTTAAGGAGTGATCTTCACACAATCAAAAAGCTGACCACCTGAAGTTGCACACAGAGCCTTGTAAAAACACAAAGGTGAAGAGAACACAAATTGACTTGCTTATTATTTGTAGTAACAGCATCTCAGTAGCATCAGCTTTAGCAGCTGCTGCAGCTGCAGCTTCAGAATTTCAAAGATGGGTTTGAAGAGAATTAAGCAATTATGATCTTTTGTATAAGGAGTTCCAAGCAGGGCAAGATGGGAAATCTTATCACTTGTCAGAATCTACCACGGGAAGAGAGCATTATTGACATTGCTGACCCCTGCTACAGCAGGAAGCATACACAGGAAGATACAGAAGAAACACCACCTGTACCAAATTTTATTTTTTTTTTATTACTGTGAAATGCAAAAGCCCCACACAAATAACACAGATCCATGTAAAACACAATCCATAAGAACTCATACCCTAAGGGCCAGATCTGCTGCCATGCTTGAATTCTACCAAAGAAATGACAGTCTGAACATATTTAATTAAAAAGAAGTTATGACGACATACATTAATCCAGTTCTCCTTACCCAGAGGTGCTCTTCACTCCCAAGTGACCACATGAAGTGACTACACCTCATTTATTAACTAAGCTTCTTAACAAAGCAATTAGCCTGTTCCAGCTGCTTCCAGGATAGGTTTGGTTAGGCAATCCTTTTAGAAGCTTCTCCCTCCATTGCCTGTACCTTCAAAGTCACAGAGGAAAAATCCTGCCTAAGCAGGCAGCTGTCTGAATTCATCCCCTTCTGGAAAGAACAGCTCAGCTGTCCTCATTAGCTGCAGTTTAAGATGTGGCTGCTTGAGTTTCCTCCGGCCATGGACCCCTGAGACACGTGCACTGAGCCACTTCCAATAGAAAGGAAAGCAAAACAAAACACACAAACCCCCTGGCCTCCCAGCACATATACAAATACATCAGAAATCTGGCCCGGTTTCAGCAGCACCTTTACTTCAGAAGCAAGTTCATTCTCTTGCATAACAGATTTTGTTGTGTACAAGCCTTCCCACCAGGCCGCAGTGACTTGGAGCCTTTGCAGGACAAGCCACAGCAGTGGGGTTTCTGGGCCTTCACAGAGCAAGGTCTTGACAACATGGACACTAATGCCTACCACAGCTTCTGAGAGACATCTGCCCTTGTCCACATGAGAGGAATGAGACACTGGAAACTCAGTGCACACCTTCACACCTGCAGTTATCACAGCCTGTGAATAGCACTAAAGATGCTTGCCTGATAACTCAGCAGCTGAAGCTAAACCCAGGTTCCCCCTCCTCACACTGCACAGTGAGTAAAAGGAAAAAAAAAAAAAGGCAGGTAGAAGAGATAAGAACCACCCAAAAATACAGCTTATCTGCAGATGTTAAACTGTGGGCCTTCTGGGAAGTCCCACATCTCATATTCTGCTAGCAAAGTCAGACTAACACAAGCCAGGCCCTCATTTCTATGGTTTTCAGCACAACTCATCAAATAATCAAATTAAATGCCTGAAGGAAAACTTACTCATTTGCTGTCACTGTGCGATTTGCCTCTGCCTGATGTCTTGAACCTAATTTGCTGTGGCTTAACTGCTGAACTCCATGCAAGACCAAAGACTTGAGGTTTTGGATTTAAAATAATGCAAGGAAGTTTTTTACTTCATCACTACAGCACTTAATGTATAGAGGTTAAAGAAAAGCAGACCATCAGCATCAATAAGATGGAAAATAATGCTGAAGCATTGGATTATCAAAGCAGAGAGACTGAACTTCCACCCGCTTGTTAAATACTTGTTTAGTCACTGGGGAGGGGAATTATCCTGCAATAATAGGGTACTGTAACACAACTGCAGAAATGAATTATTAAAAAGCCTTCAAAAGACCAGAGGGAATAAGAGTACAACACAAAAGTTTAACAGGATGAGGCTAACAATATTTCTGCAAGTAATCACTATCAGTACAGTTTTGCATAAACTGATGGGTAAAAGGCAATCCTAGCCATAGCAGAAAAATTTACTGAGCTCCACATTAAGCCTAAGATAGCATAGTTTCTGCTCAGAGAAGAGTGTAAAACAAAGACAGAAGATAAAATTTTGGTGAATCCTTTCTGCCCTTCTAGGAAATGAGTAAGGGGCAGTCAATAGCTAACTCATGTAAGCATAGTTAACTACTGGGAGACAGCAAATGTTATTTCAGACAGCAGATGTTGATTACAAAACCTAAGAAGCCGAGTTCCCCCTAATCTTGTCAAGATAGAGGGGACAAAGATCATCTCAGAGACCACTCAAAGGACTACGCATGCCCCAGGGAGAAAGGTGAAAAGTGCACCGTGAGGAAGACTATTCATCTTCATCAGAAAGACCCCCGAGGAAGAAGAGAAGCCTTCCTCAGTGCGACCACCAGGACACACAGGGCATGCGTAACCCGTATGCTAATAGTATTAATGACTTCCGAGAAATAATTTGTATAACCACGCCTGTCTCAAAGAATGTGATGAATATTCATAATTTAACCCATAATAATGCTGTGTTGTAAGGAGCAGGTGTGTGTGTTTTTGGAGGAGCGATCCTCACACACCCGGCGCGCCGAATAAAGCAAATACCCACTTCTCTGACTCTGTCTCTGAAGTGTCTCCTGGCCCGGTTTGGGGCGATTCAGAAAGAACTAAATACATGCAACCCAGACTGCTCAAAATTAAGGGCTGCATCCTTCCAACACCAAGTGTCTCTATTTTCATATAGTAACATGAATTCCTATTAAAACACCACAAGTTCCCATAAAATTTTGCAGCAGCAAACATAAATGGAGAGAATGAATGACACTGGCAAGCCATGGCACTGGCATGTCACAGCATCCCCCTTGGACACCCAGCATATTCTCCACTCAAGGGGAGTCCTGCCTGCCGAGTGGGCACTGCTTAGGATTTACAGGTCAGGAAAGGTGGCTGTGTAGCTCCAGAGAATGTTTTGGCTTTCCAGAACTACACCTGGGCATGCTGGCTTGCATTGGTGCTGTGAACAAGTTGGAAGCACGGCAGCGATCAACACACGTTTGAGTCAGGACTTTGCTCTGCAATCACAATGTCTGCTCAGGCCCTCTGGGCATACAGGACAGGCAACATTCAGGCCCTTCACAGTTGTTTGAGGAACCGAAGTATTATTTAAGTTGTCAGAGAAATCTTCTCTGCAGACTTTCCTAATTCTGCATCATTGAAAACATCTGATAATACTCATAACCACTCCCTTGTGTTCTGCTCCTCTGTGGATCCAAATTCGCCACATATGGCAAAGAATTGCCTTATTAAGAATGGCTGTACACAAAGTGAATAAACTAGGATAAAGAGAAAAACATACATGATCTGTCACACATGACAGGAAAACCACAATCTACTTTAAATACACAGCATCTTCCCTGACAAAATTCCTTTAAAATGTGACACATCATCATTTGCCATTGTTTCATCTCCATCTTTGTGTACATCTGCCCCTCAGATCCTCTGGCTTCTTTTCAAACCATTCCCTGGAACCATGCCCTGAAATAGCGTGGCTCATCTTTGAGGAAGCAGAGCAAGCTCCAAAGCCCCATGGCAGAGAGCAAGCCTTCAGCACTCAGCTAGGGCATCTCCACCTCTCCCATCTACCACACTTACGGATGTAGAGAGAGCAGAACACTTCAGCTGTACCACGTACAAATTTAAGTCCACACTTCACACTGGAAGAAACCTAACTTTGTAAAAAATTAGCCACATTTTTAACTGACCCTTTACTGAATGCTATTTCCAAACTCTTGGAAAGGATTGATTTCCATGCTAGGAAGTTAAATTAATTCTACCTTCATTTCAAATGCCTGACAATTAAACAGCCACTACATGCTAACACAATCACCCCTGTTCTGTCTCACATAGAGTCACAGGGATGTAATTATTGCTAGCATTCACTTTCAATGAATCCAACAGGAATCAATTTTAGGATACTTGAAAATTCACTCTTCAGCTACCTTATGGAAACGTTTTTCAGGCACCTTATTTAAACACTTTTCCTTCACATGCACTCTGAGGGGTACAGAGGATTTTCTCTTTTGTGTTCCAAACTCTCCTGAAAGCACCACAGCTGTTGACTGCATCAGGAAGCAAAAATTCCTCATATACTTTTGGATCTTCTACCACCAGGCAGAGTCTTCCAATTACTCATAATTTTTCTCCCTTGGGAGCCACGATTTTTTTTTTAAACAGGCAAAAACCAAAATAAAAATTAAAATTCCTGAGTTGCTTTCCCCATAGAAAAGAGGGAAAAAATAACCCATCTGCGAGGGCAGCCTCCAAGAAACCCCCCCCGCGGATGAAGCCTGACTTGTAATTTACCATCCTCACTGAATGTGAGACACTCACAGCGGGTGCTGAACCCTGATAACACCAATCCTTCTGCAGCGACTGCTTCGGTACAGAAAGCGATCGCTTGTTTAAAAAATAAATAATCAGGACAGTGAACTCCTTTGGCTTAGTAGCACAAAACGATTCTGGCATTTTGAGAGTTGCCTCTAAACGAAGAGGATCTGCAAAAGGCAGGGTTTAGGCATACCTTCCCGTCTACACAGCCAAACTCGATGACTGCCCAGGAGCCGCAGCAAGGCGCAGCCAGAGCGCCGTGCCCCGAGCGTGGAGCAGCGCGTCCCGCAGCGCCGAGGGCAGCACCGGGGGCCAAGATGGCCCGGCTGGCCGCCCCTCCCGTCCCGCCCGAGCAGCGCCCCGGAGCCGCGCTGCTCCGGCGGGCAGCGCACCCCCG
>WBMY01010755.1:0-18419 GCA_013397315.1 Donacobius atricapilla | reverse complement strand
AAAAGGCAGGGTTTAGGCATACCTTCCCGTCTACACAGCCAGACTCGATGACTGCCCAGGAGCCGCAGCAAGGCGCAGCCAGAGCGCCGTGCCCCGAGCGTGGAGCAGCGCGTCCCGCAGCGCCGAGGGCAGCACCGGGGGCCAAGATGGCCCGGCTGGCCGCCCCTCCCGTCCCGCCCGAGCNCCTCCCTGGTCTCACGCCGGTGGTCTCCGCTGAGGGGCCGGGGCAAGGCGCCTCGCTGCCCCGCACACGCCGCCCTGGCAGAGGGTCCCCAGCCGCGGGAGAAGGTGTTCGAGGCACGCGGGAGTCTGACCCATTTTCCAGCACTTTCTGATGCGGCGGGAGGGGATGGCCAGGGTTTCCCCAGCTGAGGCACCCCATAGCTCATGGCCCCTCGGGGCTCAGCAGCCGTAGGCTTCCAGGCTGCCTCACATAATCAGTTAGGTTGGAAAAGACCTCTGCGATAACACTGAGCCCAACCTGTGACTGAATATCAAAATGTCAGCTAGACCATGGTACTACGAGCTTTCTTAAGTAAAGGGCTTCCTTAAACGTCTCCAGGGATGCTGACTTCACCACCACCCTGGGCAGCCCATGCCAAAGTCTAATGATACTTGTGAAGAAATCCTTCCTTATCTCCAGCCTAAACCTTCCCGGATGCAGCTTAAGGCCTCTCAAGGTGTCGAGACTGTTCTGTGTTTTAGCAGTGTACTGGCACATCAGGGTTACTTCTAAATGTCCTCCCTTTGAACAAAAAGTTCCTAAATAGCCTTGGCATCTACATTTTTAAGTGCATGCCATGTGCTTTCTGCCAAGAGTCTCCTCCTGTGGCATCTGCTGTGGTTACTGCTAGGCCAAGGCTCCCCAGGTGGATGCACAAGTGCTGTCCCATGCTTGAGACCTGGGCTGGGTTCCTCATCTGTGTTGATAGCCTCCTGCTTAAAGCTGACTCCACCATGGACTTCTTGTGTACTTTCACAGCAATTTGTGCTTAATTATGCTTGTTTCTATGCTCAGTTTTCCTAAGATGAATGGCTGCTGCTGTTCAACTGCCTTAGCTGTAAGAACTGTGAACTCCAGACTCCAGAGCACAAAAGTGGAAAAAAGTTAAAGCTCCAGGGCTTTCTAAATCAGCAAAAATGTGTCTTCCACCAGGACTCAGACAGGTAAGTCTGGAAACAGATCATATTTATAAGAGTGATAATTGATTTAGGAATCATCATGTGCTGTCTTCTAGATAATTGGAGGACACAGACCATGCAAAAGACATGCAATATTTGCTATCCAACAGCACTTGCCAAGAAAAGATTTGTTAATTGCAAGGTATTTATTTCAATATGTCTGTCCATATATTCTGCACATGAATAATATTATCTCATCTGTTACAGCGACAAGTGTCTTGGTGCTCTTGCCATTAGAATTCTTAGTGTAGTCACATGGTGGGCACTATGCTGTTCTCTAAGACCGTGTTATAGCCTGCTTAGCTCAGTTAAATTTTCATTTAACTGAAATTAATTTAAAGCTAAGCGTGACCTGAAATTGACATATATATAATATTTAACATCTAAAAAACACTTGACAGTTGCTGCATAGAAAAAACACACAATTCTCCATTAATATTTTAAAATAATTCAGTTGGCGAATAAGGAAGTATCTACACCAAATGAAATAAAAAGGAAAAAGACTGTAAAATGAGGAGAACAGGCAGTGAAGGAGCAGTGGAAAGAAGGTATGACAGTTCACAGGATGGGCATAAGTTTACAAAGTACTGGATTAACATACTTCTTGAAGGCCATCAGAAAAATAGCCCTTCTGTGAGGGACATTTAACTATTTGCTTCCATTTTCAGTCGTCTCTTTAGGTAGGTGTTCACTGGTAGGTGAATCTGATGGGAGACAACTAGTATTTCATGCAGATTCCATCTTGGTTTCTTCCTCAGCAGGAAAACTTAATTCCTGTTGCCTGTAGTTCTCTCCAACCCTGGAAGTAATGGAGAATTAAAAGCTGTAGGAACACAAGAGAGTTTGTGGGAATGAGTTTTGTTTTGATTTGATTTTTTTTTAATGACAAAAATTTGTAGATCGAAGTCATACAGAGTGGAGAAAGAGAGCTGTGGGAATCTGGTCTGAGACATCTATAACTCTCTGGGCTTTGTGCCAGCATGCACATACACAGAAAAAATGATTCACTGGGTGTAGTGGCAGAAAATACACTGTGGGATGGTAGAGTTCCTGCTTCAGGGACACTGGTAGCTGACACAGTGTCCAAAATACAGCATTGTACCAGCTACTAAGGAGAAAACTGCATCTATCTCAGCTAAAAACAGTCAAAATGTGAAGCAATGGCACAAGTAGAAAGCACTCTCCTGATGTGAGTACATGCTGAGGGTTAGCTATTTTAAGTGAACAGAATTTATGGGACTGCGTCTTCCCAGTGGTTTTCTGTTCCAAAGTGGCATAACTTGACATTTTGGAGTCTTTTTTGGAAGAAAGTGTCACGGTGCCTGCCTAAGAGTGTCCTCCCAGCCAGCCCGGGCTAACCCTGGCACCATGGATGGCACTCAATACAGTCCGGTCTGTCATGCAGACCACGCCGACCTGGTGGATTCTGGACCGCACCCCAATCAGGGCACTGGTATCTTGTTAACAATGGTGAGGAAGAAAGGAGGCCTCTGTTGAGGGGATGTCCCTTTAGTTTATTGGAGCCCGACTGAGACCTCCTCACGCCAGTAAATGGGCCTCAACAGAGCCCCGACACCGAGATACAGTAGCTTTGATAGGGAGGCGGGGAAAGGGGAAGGTACAAGGCATCCACCAACCGAGTAAACCCAGGGGGTGGCTTGAGGAGTGATGGACATCCTAACAACCAAATCCCAACCATGAAGGAGGGACTTCCTCCTTCCCGGCACATCATTCAACCCCCATCATGAAATTTTTTAGCAACAAGGAAGGGCCCGGGTGTGATGGGCAGGTTCCCGAGGAGGGGAGTAGGAGATTGATACATAACTGAGGGGAGGGAACAGCAGGGTACAACCAAAATACAAACAATAATGGGGCCACGTGGAACAAACCATTTAACATTATCAGCATGTTAAGAACCATTAATAGGAAATGCACTGCTACGTCTCCCCCTTCTTCTTTTTAGAAAGAGGAGAAATGGACCTGAGGCATTAAATATTCCAAGTTTGGGTACAAATCCCCCAAACCAGGCCTGATGGGTTGGCCATTCGTCCACTGACTGGGACAGACCTTCTCGTGGAGTTGTTGTCTCCTCTAGGCCTTCTTCTTCTGGGGCACTTGGCATTATCACTTGTTTTACCTTAGGGGAGGTAGCGGAGTCTAAAACTAATTTATAAATCACGTGCTTAATCAGTCCAAATGCAATCAGAACAGTAACAACAATGAATAAGATCAACAGTCTGGTTTTGAGCAGTGACTCGCCCCACCCTGAGAGTCCCCAGTTTTTGAACAAGCCACCCAACCAATCATCTGTCTCTTTCTTTATCTCACTGAGCGTTTCTTTCATCTTGTCTGGTGAATGTTTTCAGCCTTAGATGTTAAATTAAAACAACGCAACCCCTCAAACTCCTCGCATTGATGACTATGTAGTAGGAGGAAGTAATCAATCACTGCCCGATTTTGGAGAGTTGCCTGTCTTGTAATTTGCTCATCTGATAGGTTGGCTTATGCGTTGGATGTTAAATTCGCTTGTTTCACCACCCAGCACTCTAGGTGTGCCAATTCACCTAGAGTCTTAGCCACTGAAATCCATGGTAGGAAGACAGTGACTGCTGTGGCTTTCACCCTGGACCAGTGGATAATTTCAGAATTGCAATTGGAATCCAATTGTTTTAGATCTCTTTTTCGGACAGCCAATTTCATAGTGTGATTATTCATTTGCTAATCCATTATTTGAGTGTTGTTGGGTGTGAACAAGGCCCAGCCGGCCTAAAGTACAAGGACCTCCTAGCAGGCGAGAGGGGATACCGGAATACGCCCAGTCGCTGCAAATCAGAAAGACTCCTTTTGGAAGAGCCACAGGTTTATATTGTAATGTGGAGGCCATCCGCATTGTAATGTGGGCAACTCAGTCACAACACGTTCCAGCTGTGTAAACAGTTTTTACTTGGTAGATTGAGGAAAACAACTTTTCTTGACTCTTAGGAGGGGAGAACACAAACTATACACAGTATGAACCATCAGAGGAGCCAAGGATCTCTAATCCATGAGATTCTTCTGGCAACTGAAGCAATTGAGGGATCCAGTCCTTCTGTAAAACAAGGGGGTTCAAGACAGGAAAAGCTTTATGTTCAATAAAAGAGCGAATGACTCGACCGGGGGCTTTATGAGCCTTGATATTGTCCATAATCTTAATAAGGAGAGGTGGAAATTCTTTGGGCTTAAATGGGATCCACACAAGACAGGTCAACATTGGATTGGTGGCAGAGGCTGAGGAAAGACAAATGTGGTCCTGTCCCATAGATTTTGCAAGAGTGGCCCAAACATTCACCTTTGGCTGTGGGACAATCCATCCTTGTGTCAGCAAGATCATGCTGGGGTGCAGAAGCAGCCACGGGGTGTTGATGGCGCTGGGGGACTCCATTTGGTGTGGAGCCGGATCCGGAGGAAACTAAAGAGAACTTGAAATAGCAAGATAATTAGTGTTCAGCTATGTGGGTAGGCATAGGGAAGAATTTTTCTAATGACTACTCTCTGCATCTCCTTCTCCTCTAGGATGCAACCAGCACCTGTGACACCTTTACTTCCCTGCCCCGAGACCTTGGGGACATAGGGCCTAACCCATTTTGATGGGATCCCTCTCAGGCCTGTGGAGATGGACATGCAGGTGTATCCACGTCCCCATGGGACTAGATCACGAGGTCCTTCTGTCCTTCCAGTCTCGGGGGCCCTGATCAAGACCGGTGGCTTTGCTCTTGGAGCCAGCTGATCACTCCTACTGAAATGCCGAACAATTGGCGGATTTAAAGATTCATACAGTTAAGGAAATTAATTGTGAAAAGTGCCTTGGCCAATCGGATCAAAGGTGACTCTGTTTTCAAGACCTGTTGTTGCTGGTCGAGGACTCTTTTGATGTCACAGTGAGTCCTTTCTACCATAGCTTGACAGGGAGTGGGGGATGCCCTTTTTATGTTCCACTCCCCATTGTTGCAGGAAGCTGTGGAATAAGTGGGCCCACTGTCAGTCTTCAAGGCCTTCAGGATGCCCATAAAAGAGAAAGCCTCAATTAGATGTTTAATCGCGTCCCAGGATTCCTACCCTGTGTGGGCAGAGGCATAGATGGCACTGGAAAAATTATCCACCAAGACGTGCACATATTTTTGCTTTCCAAATGATGGGACTGGGACATGTCACACCAGTTTGCCACACCTCGCAGCTATTCAACCCCCTGGGGTTTGCTCCCGAACTTAATGTGGGGAGTGCATGTTGCTGACGGGTGGGACATGTGGCCACAATTGCCCTGGGCTGTTCTCGGGTGATATGGAACCGGTGAACCAGGCCAGGTGCGTTTTGATGAAACAACTGATGACTGATCTTTGCCTGTTTGAAAATGTTGTGAAGAGGGGCCATCGCCTCGGGGGCAGCAAGAGCATCATCCCTTCTGTTCCCTTCGGCAATGAACCCAGGCAAATCGGTATGTGACCTCGTGTGCATTACAAAAAAGGGTTGCTCTCGGTGGGAGGCTAATTTCCCAAGTTTCAAGAGCACTTGAAACAAAGCAATGTTGGACCGCTTCCTGCAGCACCACTTGTTCTGCTCTGGACACTACTCCTGCTACCTAAGCAGAGTCAGTAATTAAGTTGAAAGGTTTAGAAAACCTTTCAAAGGCTCTGATGACATCAGCCAACTCAGCAACTTGAGGTGATCCCTCTACCTCAGCGATATCTGTCCCCCACTGCTGAGTCTGAGGATCTCTCCAAGTCAGAACTGACTTGTGAGACCTCCCTGATGTGTCTGTGAAGACTGTCAGGGCTTTCAAAGGTGTTTTGCTCTGAACACTTTCTAAAGCCAATGTGAACTGAACAACTGAATCGAAAATTTTGTGGGCTGGTCTATGAATTGAGATTTGTCTTGAGTAAGAGTCCAGCGCTAATTGCAAGGCTTTGTGTTCCTGAAGCACGTGCTTCAACGTTGCTTTCGTAATTTGGCCGAAATGAAGTCCAATTGGGATGTTGATGCACTCAAAGTCATATCTGGCCAGTTCCCTGATTCAGATCCTAGCCTTCCGAATCAGATAAGCCACCAGTTCTTGTGGCCTTGCCATCCTTTTGGACCTCTGGTGGCTAAGGAAAATCCACTCTGTAATCAAGAGAGGATCTCCCCAGCCTTGGGCCTTTTTTGATGTAGCCTTTGTGTCCCATTGGAAAATGACCCCATGAAGGTGTGACAGCTTTCCCATGATGATGAATTTGAAGGGCAGGTCAGGCTCACACCTGTTTGCCTGCCTTGTGGACATGGTGACCTAAACCTTTTTTCCAGCGCCTTCCATGCCTCTGGGGTGAGAAACCTCAGAGAACTAAGCTCCTCTCCCCCTTTCAATAATTCAAAAAGGGGGGCTAGGTCCTCAGTGGTCAGTCCTAGCCAGGGTCTCACCCAGTTCAGCATCCAACACAATTGATGCATCATGGAAGCCTCTGCCTGTCAAGTTTATTACAGTTTTGAGAAAGTTTGAGAAACTAAGACCAATTACACTGACACTTGGATAAAAAGAAGTCTCTGGGAAGTTACATGTTAGCAACACAGCTTTGGCAGCATGGGTGAAATGAATAGGGAGCAAACAGACGACAATGTCTTCCAGAACAGCAACCCTGGTGACTATATCTGAGGAGTTTTGCAATACTTTTTGAAAGTAGCTGATGGCTTTTCTAACATTTTTATTTTAGCTATAGCAGTGTTCTGGCAGTGTGTTAAATAAATTATTCAGCAAATACTTCTTTTAGTATTCATCTAGGTGTTGCAAGTTCCTTTACCTGCCTCTAAAACTTATCTGAAATGAAGAATGACAAAAAGAAAAACCACCGAAGACTAAAAAGGGGTTTTTCTGAAGGTCAAAACATGAGCAAAAACCTTGGACAATCATTTCACACTTGCAGACCTGAGTTCAAAATCCACTACCAGTGTTCCCAGGAGGTACCTCAGTTCACATGCCATTGCTTTCTCTGGGTGACTAACAGAAAAAGCAATATAAGGTTGGACATTATTTCCCTCCTCTTCCCCTTTCTGAATCATTATTACTGTTCAGTCTCAGCAATATATCAATAAGATGTGCCAAACAGAAGAAATGGTTGAAGAAATTATTCTACGTAAGACATATTAGCTGCAATTTTTCCAGTGACATATTTAGAATTGGGTGTGAAGAAGATGATATTGAAGTAATATGATGAGAATAGGTCAGAATTCAATCTAGAAAAAATCCACTTATGCACTATCAATCTCACTAATAATTTACCAAGTTATACCTGTCATAGTGTCTGCATGGCTCCATTGCAAATTGTTTTTTCCTTTCGGGCTAATAGTAGCCAGACTAAGTGGAGAGGGAAAATTGAACAAGAACTTGCTTATTTAAAATATTTTACTCACCTTGGTTTTGGGTAAATGCTGACTCTAGTGCTAAGGCAGTCATTGCTGCTGTGGACCGGGGGACACTGCACTGTTTACAGAACCTCTGCATGTCTTGTTGAAACTCAGCATTTTCCTGGTGCTTGTTTATTTGATGGTTCTACTGCTGGTTTTAAGGGATCAGTAGCTTTCTCTTCTGCATGTACTGTTTTACAGTCAACTCTGCAACACTTATGGAACTAATGGGGTTGTTAAATTTCTGCAAGGATGATTTCCTCTGGTTGAAATAATTTGAAAGACTGTTGCCATTCAGCAGGCGGAGAGATGCAACTTAATGCTGTGTATTGAAAATGCCACTCAGATACAATCCTAGTCAGTGATTAAGAGGTATGGAAGCCTAGGGGGAAAAAAAAAATCCATGATTTGGAAAAATTGTGAAGATGTGCTCAATTTCACTGGGATGAAGTTAATTTTCTTCAGAGTGGCTGGTGTGGTGCTATGTTCTGGCTTTGTGCTGAACACAGTGATGATAACACAGAGATGTTTTAGTTACTGCTGAGCAGAGCTTACACATAGCCAAGGCCTTTTCTGCTCCTCAGACTGCCACGCTGGCAGGGAAGCTGGGGGTGCTTGGGAGAGTGGGAGGACACACAGCTGGGAGAGGTGACCACAACTGACCAAAGGCTATTCCAGACCATGTGACATCATGTTCAGGATATAAAGTGCAGGAAAGAAGAGGGAAGGGGGCATGCTTGGCATGATGACATTTGCCTTCCCAAGTGACACTTAGATGTGATGGGAACTGCTCTCCTGGAGATGGCTGAACTCCTGCCTGCCCATGGGAAGTGAAGAATTAACTCCTCGTTTTGTTCTGCTTGAGTGTGTGGCTCCTGCTTTCCCTATGAAACTGTCTTCATCTCAACCCATGAGTTTTCCAGCTCTTACCCTTCCAGTTCTCAGCCCAATTCTGCTGGTAGGGGAGTGAATGAGTGGCTGCCTGGGGCTTGGCTGTTGACAGGAAAAAATGTCAGGGTCCGTTTTTTGAGGCCTGATGTGATCAGCATTCTAAAGGGTTTGGGGTTTTTTCTCTCTCTCTTTTTTTTTTTTTTTTTTTTTTTTTTTTTTTTTTTTTTGCCATTCTAGTACCGAGCTATTTATTATAGCAAGTAATCTTCAGATTAAACCTTCCCAGAGCCTTGCATTGCTAATTCCAGTAAATTGCTCCCTCATTATAAGCAATATCAATGATGTATAAAACTTTCCAATTACTGTTGTTCCCCTTTAACACTCCCATACTGTGAACTGGTGATACTTTTACAGAGTCCCTGCAGATACAAATCAAAGCGTTGAGTGGACTGCTGATAACAAATAGCACACAAGACTATGTCTTTGCAGGAAGTTCAGTGAGATAACTCAGTGGAGAAATAATATACTTGTTAAATGTTCTGTAAATCTCCCCCAGATGGTGATTCACTGTGCTTTACTTATGTATATTCAGAAAATGGTTTTCAAAATGCACAGTTATCTTGATTTATTTTAAAGCGGAACAGAATAAGGAAAGCCTCAGTTCCTATTCCCATCGGTTGCTCTCTGTTTCTGCGGCAAGCCTGGTGGGGGGAAGCACTTTTCGGGCCCCGCGCAAGACAGGGGGACCCCCTGCGGGCGGCATCCCTCTGCCTCCGGGGAATTGGCGGCTGCTGCTCTTGCCTTCGCCCAAGTGCTGCACCGATAGCCAGGCTTTACAGCTTCGTTGTCCGGGCCGTTCGCTTTAAAATAAGGGAGAGGCACCGTCTCCCCAAGTCCCAAAAGCAGGAGAGGCGTTCGTGGGTCCCTGTCCGGAGTGCGGTCAGTTCAGGGGAGGGCGAAGCGTGGTCCGGCTCGGTGTCGAGGTTTCTCAAGCGCGAAAGCGCGGCTGGTTTCCTGGTCACCCTGCGGCTCGGCGAAAGTGCGACATCCCAAAAACTTGTCCCCACGCAGAAGGGCAAAGGTTCTGTGAGAGCTGATCCGCGGGGAGCACACCGGGGAGAGGAATCGTANCGCTCAGCACCCGGGAGAGCTCCGCGCCCACCGCGCATGCCCCGCCTGCCGGCGCGGATAAAAGCGCGGCGCGGAGCCGAGCGGCGCCAGTTCTGTGTTCGCACTGTGCCGCTCTCGGACTCCGCCGCCGCCGGCCAGCTTCTGGGGGAAAAGCTCCCGCGGACCCGTCTCCCACCCTAGCATGAGATGGCCGAGCCCTGCGAACGCCGTGCCTGCTCGCCAGCCGCTGGCATAAAGGAAGGAGCCGACAGGGCGTCCTGGGACACGCCGCTGGGTTTCCTGGAGAGCGCTCAGATGGACAACGGGAGCAACGTGTCCTTCCTGCAGTTCTTGAAGACCATCAACCTGGAGCGAGCCGACGGGATGCAGGGGGACAGTTCTGATGTGGTGCGGATTGTCATCTCGCTGGTGTACTCCGTGGTGTGTGCCCTGGGGCTGGTGGGGAACCTACTGGTGCTCTACCTGATGAAAAGCAAGCAAGGCTGGAGGAAATCCTCGATCAACCTCTTTGTGACCAGTCTGGCAGTGACCGACTTCCAGTTTGTGCTGACCTTGCCATTCTGGGCAGTGGAGAACGCGCTGGATTTCAACTGGCTCTTTGGCAAGGCAATGTGTAAGATTGTCTCCTATGTGACAGCAATGAATATGTATGCCAGTGTATTCTTTCTCACTGCCATGAGTGTGGCTCGATACCGCTCTGTGGCTTCAGCCTTGAAGAATCAGCGTCGAGGAGACCCACTGGGTGGCTGCTGCTCTGCCAAGTGGCTTTGTGCACTCATCTGGCTGTCAGCTGTCCTGGCTTCTCTGCCCCATGCCATTTTTTCCACCACTGCCACTGTCTTTGATGATGTTCTCTGTCTGGTCAAGTTCCCAGAGGGCCGAGGCAGCAATGCCCAGTTCTGGTTGGGTCTGTACCACATCCAGAAGGTGCTGCTGGGCTTTGTGGTGCCCCTGGTCATCATTAGTCTCTGCTACTTGCTCCTGGTGCGCTTCATCAGTGAAAAGCACGTGGGCAGCACCTGCAGCGGCCCCAGCATCAAGCGCCGCTCCAAAGTGACTAGGTCAGTGTCCATCGTGGTACTGTCTTTCTTCTTGTGCTGGCTGCCTAACCAAGCACTTACAACATGGGGGATACTCATCAAGCTCAACGTGGTGCACTTCAGTAGCGAGTACTTTCTCTCACAAGTGTACCTCTTCCCCATCAGCGTGTGCCTGGCACACTCCAACAGCTGCCTCAATCCCATCCTCTACTGCCTCATGCGTAGGGAGTTCCGCAAGGCACTGAAGAGCCTCCTCTGGAGGATCACCTCACCTTCCCTCACCACCATGCGCCCTTTCACTGACACCACCAAGCCTGAGAAGGAGGAGCAGGCCCTGCATGCCCTGATGCCTGTCCACCCTGTTCCTGCTGCTCCCCGTGCTGCAGCCGTCCAGGCAGAGGTGGCCTATTACCCCCCTGGGGTGGTGATGTACAGCAGCCGCTATGACCTGCTGCCTGCCAGCTCCATGGAGCAGCACTGCTGAGATGGCAGGGGGCTCTGGGGGGTGGGACAGTGCCAGATGTGGTCTGGGGATATTGAATGCCTGGTCAGGACAGGGGGAGGAAGGATGAGTAAAGGACAACTTCTGTGTGAGAGATGCTCTTTTGCAGTTTTGTCTGCCTTCAGAGACACTTAATGGACATTGTTGTCTGGAAGATGCACCCTGAGCTGGAGAACAGGACTAGGAGGAGATAGTGGTGGGGTATCTCTTTGAGATGCCTTTTAGTGCTTGTACCTGTGCTGGGGAACAAGAACTAATGAGGGTGATGGGACTCCAGCCAGGGAGGATGCAGGATGTCCAAAGCACCACAGTGAGGGGAGGGGTTGGTTGGGGTGGACTGAGGCTGGAAGGCCTCACTACATCCCCTCAAGCTGGAGTTGTGTGCAGCCCTCCCACGCAGTGTGTTTGTCTGTGGCAGGGAGGGGGAGCTGAGCTGCTTTGTCCCTGCTGCAGGACCCTGCAGACGGTGCAGGCCTGACTGATCACTGCTCCCTGGGCTCTACTGAGGGCACAGGGATCAGACAGCCTCTCTTCTATTTCAAATCTGCCCTGAGGGGAACAGCCAGGAGGAGTACAAAGCTCCTGTTTCTTCGGGTTTGGCACTTTTCCCCTGTTTAGGAACTAGGGAAAGAGTGGGGACAAGAAACACTGTACTCCCCTCCAGATCACTGCAGGATCTGCTTTTCTAGCTACTGCCATCCCCTCAGCTGCTGCTAGGGTATAAAGCAACCCAGACAGCCAAAGAGCAATCCGAGGACAGAATTTGCAGCTTCATGGGGTGTTCCTTTGCCTGGGTTTGGAGGGAGGGTGTGAGCCCCCTAATACTGTTGCGCAGCCTCTCTACAGGTCACTGAGGGGAAAGGAAACCTCACAGCCCCAGAGCATGTGTAGCAAGACAGCATCTCTCCCAGGGCACTGAAGTTGCAGGCTTGATTTTGGCTGCACTTCAGACTGTTCATATTTCACTTCAGGAAATCAGCACAACTGTAAATAAAATAAAAATAATAATAATAAAACAACCTGAAAAAAACAAGGGGAAAAAAGAAACAATCCTAGCCACTTCAAATCACTTGCTCCGGGATAATTCTGGGTTCACTTAAAACCAAGCACAAAGGCTTTAGTTCTGCTGAGGGTTTGCACTGAGTGTTGCCAGTGCTTCAGTGAAGTGAAGTTCAGTTCCTGTAGTCTGAGCAGCCCTAGCGCCTACAGTGCTTATGTAGCCTAGAGAATGTCAGGGATTGGCCTTTACCAGCTTCTTTGCCATAGAAATGCCTGGAAAATAATTTGAGGCTTATCTGAATTGAACTTCTAGGGGGATTAAAAAAAGTGTATTTTTAAGCTGTGAAAGTTTTTATGATAAGGCTATATATCTATTTAAAACATTTTTTTTAATTATGATGAAAAAATTGAAAAAGGTCAAAGTATTTGTTTTAAATTATAGAACAATGCAACATTTCTGGTTTTGTTTTCAGGATACAAGTTCATTAATCCCTAGTACTGCGTAAAAGATGATTATTTAAATACAGTTTTCAAAACTGTTTTCTATTTCCAATCCCTTTCCTTCCAATCCAACTCCAACACCTGCCTGATTCTGTTAAAAAGGCATTTATGCAGAGTGTTGTTTGTCACCTCTAAGTACTGACATGGAGCAAACTTGCTATTTCTGTCCAGAGAAAACTGCAATGCTATAGTGACAATTACTTTTCAGACTCTGTTAGGCATACTGTACATGTTGGTAGCTCCTGTTATAAAATTTGTGTTTAGTCTGAAAGCAGCTGGTTCTGCTATTTGCAAGGAGAAGTTATCTTTTTTTTTTTTCAAGGCAGAAAAGACTTCTTCAGCCTTGAGCATTTGCTAATGGGGAAGATATTAGTTTACAAATTGCCTGAAGAAGAAGTGATGAGGTGGCTGATGAGCATACTTACACAGATGCAAAGACTCCGAAGAAATCAGACATATCCACAGAAGAACTTGAGCATCTAAATACTGTACAACTGCCACTCTAACCTCCTAAATCCTGACTTGGTTGACTGGTGAGGTCTGTAGGTATCTGTAAGTTTTTTCTAGTAAAATTTTTGTGCCTAGAAATCTGTTCCTGAGCATGCCTAAATCTGCTTAACTCTGTAGCACTTATTTCTGTGCTTTATGGGGATATCTCTGTTGGGACTGGCCACTGTGTGTATCTTGTGAGGGAGGCAACTCTGCATCCCAATGCAGAAGACCCTGTGACAGGCCACACTATGTCAGAAGCAGCTGTGAACTCAAGTCATTTCTCCCATCCCTTTGAATCTGTGCATAAATGTGCTGTTTCCACCCCAGCTTCAAGGTATGTGCGGATTATGCTCCTTCTCCTCCCCTTGTGAAATGCTAAGTTAGTGGGCACAGCTATCCCCTACAGCCTGAGAGATTCAGCTTCTCCTTTCCCACATCCCAGGGGAATGGTTGAATCTCTGGGCCACTTTTTGAATGTGCTCATATTCTCTGGCTTGAAACAGTTCCCTGTTGCCTGAGTTGCTCACTGTTGCTGGATCATAAGGGCAGCAAAAGCCCTTGGCAGCACAGTGGTTAGGCTGTAATCCCCAAAGAGGAGTTGTGGAGAGATTTTTTTCACTGCAAATACAGAATAGAAACTGGATCAAGATCTGGGTTCTAGGTCTCCCTTTCCCAAGAACAGTGGTTAACTTGCTCCCAGGTCCTGGTTCAATTCAAGTTTCAGTATGCTATCCAGGAACCCGAGGTCTTTTCTGGACCTGCAGGTAAAGCAGCCTAATGTGCTAAAGGATTTCCAAAAAATTGTATTTCTGCTCTCGGAGAAAGCCCTAATATCTTTGTTGCAGGTGAAAAAAGTTGCTCTGTTGGATGAGAAAAGTATACCATGAGCTCTTAAGTCCAGAGACAGATAACTGTGTTTCTGTAGGCCAGGAGAAAGTATCTAAATTAAGGACATGGGAGGAATCTGACAGCCAGCTGCTCTTCTTACTGTTTGCTTCTGAACAGTGTAATTTCTTGCTTAACTTGCTGGAAATTGTTTGCCTCTCTGATGTTCAACTATTCTTGTGCATTAAATAAACAGCTGTCCAAGTGTCGAAAGTGTAACTACGAATTTCAGTAGATAGCAAGCTGCCTGAAAGACAGCCTCTGTGGTGCTCAGCGTGATGAAACCCATGTGCTTTTGTGGATGTCAATTTAGACATAATTTTGTGCCAGGAAAACAACACAGTAGAAGAGGTGATGTTCAGACCTGTGCATAGTTAACCCAGAATGCCAATGTACATTTCTTAGAGGAAACTCCAGATGTCTGATCACTAGAGACATAAAAACCTCCCATTGGCAAACCACCCGAACATGAAAATACCTTGAGAGTGTGTGGAGACTGGACAACAAAATTAGTAGGGAGCTCTCTCACAAGCCACTGATCCACCAGGTGTAAGTCATGGAACTGCTGTTTGAAAAAAGACACAACGCATCCACAATTGGCTAAATGTTGATTTAGGCTAAATCAGCAGCCCAGGCTGTGCAGGCCAGTGTGTGTCCAGCACAGCCAGAGAGCATTGCTCTGGCAACACATGAGCAGAGAGAAATTTTGTTTCACCCATGCAGTGAGTCCCAGCTAGCGGTACGAAACCGGTGTTCTGTGTTGCCTGGGCAGGGGCACCAGCCTGGGTCTTGGCAGAAGTTGCAGTTGCTCACTGTGCATAGGGTGTGTGGCCTCAGCAGAGGATTGTTCCAGCTTAACAACAACAAATCCTACCGAGTATCCTGGGGTTTCAAAAGTGATGAGTACAACATGCTTCAAAAACACTATTTCCTACAAACGTTCAAGTCTTTGCTTGTAACAATCACCTTTTCATGCATTAAAATAAACATTGCTGAAGGATACAAAACAATACTTACTGAATTCTTGACAACATTTTTGTGCTTGGTCTCCTTCTGTTACAGATTCTGGTGGGGCGCTGGTGGAGAGCTGTACTTGGTTATAGAGGGGTAGGGACCCGAAGGTGCAGGCTGACATCTAGTGACAAACTGAGAGAACCTTCAAAGACCGGATAGTCTCATCAGGCAAAGACTTTGATTCCTCAGGGACGTTTCAGTATCTCAGCCTCTTAAATAACTAACCAAGGTCTTAATGTAATAAAAACCTCCAATTGCATTTCCAGATTTCCCTTTGAAATGCCTCTTTGGTGGAAATGCTGTTTCACTTTCTCAGTGAGTTATTCTTCCACTCACTTTAGCAGTAAAAAAAAGTCCAGTCCCCTTCATTCCCATTCACGACTGTCTGCTCTAAAACTTGATTATTCAATTGAGTGTGTGCACAGAAGCTCTGATCTAATTCGTATCCCTGAGATGGAGCAGGAATAGATATGGGTGTGGTCAAGCTCAAGGACATTAGATTGAGAACTTCGATCTTTTTTTAGTGAGGGTCATTTCTCAATAAATAATTCTTATTTTTCCATTTAAAGGGGGTTACTGAAAATGTCTTTTTATCATGATGACAGCAGTTAAAAGAATCTCCTCTAGATACAATCTCAGGAGCAGTTAGTGCCACGGGTAGCCAGTTAACTCATTCCTATGCTAAAGCGTAGGTGATAATACACACCAGCAGGTTTCTCTGCCTATGTCTGTGCATAGCCTCAGAGTCCTTCCCAAAATCTTAACTGTAAAATACAGACTCACAGGATGGCTGAGAAAACTGGGCCAAAAGATCAGCTGCAGACAGAAGCAGTTTCTTTAGTTAACAATTTTTTGGGAACATTTACTTCCTGGTTGGAAAGGACTGGTTACTATTCAGTGTGAGAAATAACAAAATAATAGTGTCTAACTCACATACCAGCTCTCTCCCTTACTCATCCATTTCTTAGGACAATGAAATACTGTTTCTCCAAGGACTTGTGTTTTTCCTTCAAATTAGCTGATTAAGTGTGGTCAGTTGTACAAGGATCAAATTAACTGCTCAACACTGACTTCTAAAATCATTGTTCAATAAACCCTTCCACTTTCACTCACCTGAAACTCACCTTATCTTCCAGTGGATAAAACTGGAATCTTGTGGAAAATGATTTGTGTCTGTATTTGTGAAGAAGTCTGATCAGCACACTGACACCAGGAGAGGTGGCTCCCACACCAAGGGGTTGTGCCACCTTTCAAAGAGTCCTTAAGGGGCTGGAGATATGGGGTGGCAGGAACCTCAGGGGTCTGGACAAAGGGAATAGCAAAGTCCTGCATTCCCTGCACCAGTACAGGCTGGAGTCCAGTCGACTGGAAAACAGAGAAGGAGCTGGGGGGACAAGGTGGACATGAGCCAGCAATGGGCCCGTGCAGCAAAGGCCAGCAGCATCCTGGGCTCCATTGGGCAGGACAGTACCAGCAGGTCAGGGGAGGGGCTCCTTCCCCTCTGCTCAGCCTGGTGAGACACATCTGGGATGCTTTGTCCAGTCCTGGGCAGGTTACCCAGTTCTGGATTATTTACCAAGGAGACTGCAGTATGGTGGAGGGCTTGGAGCATGTGCCATGTGAGGAGAGGCTGACAGAGCTGGAGGTGTTCAACCTGGACCTGAGAAGGCTTGGGGACTTTGTCAAAGTGAGGAAATATCTCATGTGGGTGGGGATTAAAGAAGATGAAATCAGAATCTTCTCAATATTGTCCAAGGAATGGCCAAGAGGCAATAGGCACAAACTGAAATTCCATCATTTAAATGTAAGAAGTAAAAAAAAAACCCTTTCAAATGGTGTGGTCAAGCAGTGGAACAGGTTGCCTGGAGAGACTGGAAAGACTTAAAGGAAAGAGTTTCCAACTTTGGAGATGCTCAGATTCTGACTTATCACTGGTTGTACTGCTTTAGCAACCCTGTGCTGAGCAGGGGGCTTAGACTGGGCCATCTCCAGAGGCAAACCCAACTATTCTGTGCTTTTGTGTGATTCTGTGATAGTAAATAGATTCCTCTGGATATATCTTTGTTCCAAAACAGTAGAATTAGCATTAGTGTCTGTCTTGCTTGATGTTTATTCTGGAAAACCTCTAAAAATTTTATGCCCTCAAATCATATACTACTATGTATTTTGAATCACCTATTAAATTATTTTTTAAAATGCTTTAATTGCTTTTAATTTCTGCTGAAATGGTGGAGGGAGCTCAGAGGAAATATAGTCTTCCTCCTGCCCGTCAAAAGTCACTTCCTGCTGAAATTCAGTCCCTTGTTCATAGGCCAGTCCAGTGATGGATATAGGGGTATAGAGAGCAAACCATGAGCTCCTGAACTGAAGGTAAAAGAGATCCTACAGCAGTAGTAAATAGCTGCTCCATTTGTACAGTGGATGATAAACAGAGAAAAGAAAAATCTGGTTCAAATTTTAGATCTGGGATTACATTTTCAGAGATGTAAACTGAAATCCTGAATTTTGAGCACACTTGATATAACGTCATTCTAAGGAAAATATTTCCAAGTGCAAAATCTCTGTCTAGAAAAGAACACTACCCTTTGATAAGGTGGCATCTTTCTCTCAGAACGAATCACAGTTCCAAAAGCTGTTTTATTGACATGTTTTGCAATGTTATGTTAATCTAACAATCTAACAAATTTGGGATATATTTCTTAAAGGCCTACTTGTGGGGATTGGGCGTTTTGTTGGAACTGCAGCACTTATTAAAGGAAAGAAGCGCCTCAGCTCTCAAAATCAGTGAAAACTGAATAACTTGCAAATTCCATTGCAAGCTAACATTATTTTTTTGTTTAAATCAGATCTGAATGTTGAAAAAAACCCCAAATCATCTGAGATACATTTGCACTTTCATAGTGATCTGCCAGCCATGTGACCTCAGTGTAAAGCTCCCAAACTTCAGCAAAAGGCATCTCTGTCAGAAACATTTCCTTTCCCTCACTCCTTAGACTCCACAAATCTGCTGTTTGTCACATTTCCTTCTCAGCATCTAACGAGCAGAGGGGCCTTGAAAACAGAGGTGTCCAAGACTCCGATTCCACCTCCCCCTGTGTTGCGACCAATGTCCCCCTGCCTCCTGATGCACACTACCTGCTGTGAGCCAGTGCAACAAAAACTCATCTGCCAACCAAGCGAGGAACAGCTGCACTGCAGGTGGCTTCAGCCCGGAAGGTTCCCAAGGCCAGATTCTGCCGTGAGTTTGATGCTAAACGGGTCCATGGAGGGCTCCTGCCATCACATGTCCATGGGGCAGTGTCTGCAATGCATTAGGCAACCGGGCTATAGCTGGCAACAAGCAGCTTTCCTTGGTTGTCTAAGGACAAAAG
>WBMY01010752.1:38218-60279 GCA_013397315.1 Donacobius atricapilla | reverse complement strand
TCCAGCCTCTCATCCACCAGCAATCCCAAGTCCTTCCTGGCATGGCTGCTCTCAATCTGTCCATCCCCCAGTTTCAGTTGATACCACCTAACCTGAGGTTGTTCTTCCCTCTACCTTCAGAACGTCTGGAAATCACATCATTGCACCTGGGTCCGCCTTCATGTTAATGTGTCTGGGCTTCTGGCTGCCAAATGGTGACAGCTGAATACTCACAACAGGTGCTTTTTGAGAACACAGAAAAGCAAATAAAGGGGTATCCTGGTTTCAGCCCAGGACAGAGTTAATTTCTTCTCAGTAGCTAGTACAGTGCTGTGTTTTGGGTTCAGAATGGGAATAATATTGATACCATACTTATGTTGTGGGGGTGCTTAGTTGTATTTATCCATATTAGGGACTGGTTTTTGTGTCTCATGTTATGCCAGTGAGGAGGTACACAAAAGAAAAACTGTAAAGGAGAATATGTGGGACAGGAGATCCAATCTGGCCAAAGGGATACTCTACACCATAGACTGTCATGCATATAAATTGGAGGATTTTCTTGGAAACGGGGCTGGTCTGGGTTTGTGAACAGGGTCTGGCATCAATCAGTAAGTTATGAGCAACTGTATTGTGCATCACTTGATTTATTTTTCTTTCCCTTTTAATTATCATTGTTATTTAGTCCTATTGTAATGTTTTACTTTGTTTTCAAATGTTAAACTGTTCTTATGTCAACCTACAAAGTTTTACTTCTGGGTCTCCTCCCCAGTCACTGAGGTCGAGAGTGTGAGAAGAAGGATTGAACAAGTGGCTGCATGGTGCTTGGTTGCCAGTTCATCTTAAACAACAAAGAGATAACTCCCTTAGCAGATATTTCTAAGATTTGCTGAATTACTGCAAATAGCCACTAACAGATGTAACTTCTATTACAGGTTTCTTTGGCAAGCTAACCTTTTTTCCACTCAGCTGTGACAGTCCCCTTCTGTCCCTGTAGGTTTTAAGGAACTCCACCAGAGCAGAGACCCCGTTTTGCATTGACCCTTTCACCCCTTACAACATGTGCTGGAAATTACCTCAAAGTTCCTTTGTAGAGAGGGAGGGGGTGGGGAGGAAAAAGTGCCAGTCCAGATTACACTGACTAGATGATAGTGCCATACATAAAAAGATCCTTTACAGACAAATCTTAACATTTGTGACTGACAACAAATCCTGTTGAAACAGGCACTAGCACAAAGACAAATGAGTCATACAAAACACTGTACATGTGCCCCTGCAAATATTGAGTAAAAGTGGGGTGTCCTGCCCTGAAATAATCCAAGCTTTTTATAAAATATAATTTTGCAGAAATCCAAACCCCTCATTTATCCTTTTTATAGCCACTTGCTCTCTGCATAGCATCACATCAGCTACAAGAAGGTGTTGGAGAGCCATGCCCACTGTGCAACTCTTCTCTGAAACATTTGTTCCAGGGAAAAAGTCTTGCAACCTATTGATCCTCTTTGGATTCACTAGAGTCATAAATTAAGTTCCTGCCTGCTGAAGTTGCATGTTGATTACTTAGATGATGTTAGGCAAAGTTATGTTTGCCTTTCACCTTAAAAGTCTCCTCATGTTGTGTTTCTGTGGGAAATGTCACATCTATTANTTAGTGTCCTAAATTTGTATCTTTTGTCAAGAAGTAAAAATTCTGTGGTCTAATGTAATGGTCTTTTTCCTCTCAGCCAATGAGTTGAGTACGGTTAAGTCTGAAAGATTCACAGGCCACTTAAACTTGAAACCAGATTTCTGGTTTAACTTCTGAGACAAGCATCACTTTATCTGTTTTTGTTTTTGCTGGGTACCCATGAGCTGCCATTCATCCTCAGCTGTGGAAATGGTAGCCCACAAACTCCAGAAACAGTTCTGCTTATATATGCAACAAGTTCTCTCTGCATACCAGGGTCAAGGTTTTAGTTAAAGCCTGTAACTGAAGCTCTTGATGTTTCATCTTAGGAGTTGTTGGAAGGGGTGATTTGAAAGATGCTATTTAGGCTGAAGTTTGAGCTCCCAAAGGAAGCACTTGCAGGTTTTTCTTAAGAGACATGAAGAAACTCTCACACTTCATGCCCACAAGAGGAGAAATGTGGTTATGATCTATATTGTACACCTACATGCAAACCACTTTGCCTCAGCAAACACAGTTTCTTACATGACCAGGAAATTAGCAGAACAATTACCGGGGAATAGCTTGGCCTCTCTCCCTTCTGAAGAGAACACATAGACTTTAATTACCAAGCTATTTCTTCTTGGTTTTTATTTGGAAGGGACACTTCTGTCTCAGTGTCTCTTCCAAATAAAAAACAAACAAACAATCAAACCTCCCCCAAAAGACCAATCCTGCCCTCAAACCCTAAACAAACAAACAAACAAAGTGTNGTCATACAAAACACTGTACATGTGCCCCTGCAAATATTGAGTAAAAGTGGGGTGTCCTGCCCTGAAATAATCCAAGCTTTTTATAAAATATAATTTTGCAGAAATCCAAACCCCTCATTTATCCTTTTTATAGCCACTTGCTCTCTGCATAGCATCACATCAGCTACAAGAAGGTGTTGGAGAGCCATGCCCACTGTGCAACTCTTCTCTGAAACATTTGTTCCAGGGAAAAAGTCTTGCAACCTATTGATCCTCTTTGGATTCACTAGAGTCATAAATTAAGTTCCTGCCTGCTGAAGTTGCATGTTGATTACTTAGATGATGTTAGGCAAAGTTATGTTTGCCTTTCACCTTAAAAGTCTCCTCATGTTGTGTTTCTGTGGGAAATGTCACATCTATTAGCAGTGACAGGTGAAGTAAATTTCTATTGGTGAGGTAGCAACATCAAGGCCTTTTGTCACCCCCATCCCATGGCCTGACTGAGCATGGGCTGCTTCATGCCATTATGGCCCACAGAGAAGGAACATCAGTGGAGGAAACCCTACAAGACACACTGCACTGCTCTTTAGTCTTTTGTTAGTCTTTCAGCGANTTGGAAGGGGTGATTTGAAAGATGCTATTTAGGCTGAAGTTTGAGCTCCCAAAGGAAGCACTTGCAGGTTTTTCTTAAGAGACATGAAGAAACTCTCACACTTCATGCCCACAAGAGGAGAAATGTGGTTATGATCTATATTGTACACCTACATGCAAACCACTTTGCCTCAGCAAACACAGTTTCTTACATGACCAGGAAATTAGCAGAACAATTACCGGGGAATAGCTTGGCCTCTCTCCCTTCTGAAGAGAACACATAGACTTTAATTACCAAGCTATTTCTTCTTGGTTTTTATTTGGAAGGGACACTTCTGTCTCAGTGTCTCTTCCAAATAAAAAACAAACAAACAATCAAACCTCCCCCAAAAGACCAATCCTGCCCTCAAACCCTAAACAAACAAACAAACAAAGTGTGCAGAAAAAATAACTTCCTCCAAGGAAATACATACATCCTATTCATTCCATGTCTCTTTTCTCTTCTGCTGACACAGGAATGAAAAGGGGACCTGTAGCCTGTGACAAGAGAAAAATTTAGTGGAGATGACCTGACACGATTTTTGTTCACAGAAGAAAATGTAGAACAATGAAGAAACTGTTTCTCTAGTGGGTCCAGAAAAATATTTTAAACACATGGAAGAAAGAAGAGAAAGGTGCAATGTACATCAAAAGACTAAGCCTACCTTAGGACCCAATATTAAATTGCAAGTAAAAGTTTAGGAAGGGTACATATACTGTGGAGGACTTTATTAAAAATCAACGTGAGGTTTATCATGCACGTTTAGGTTTCAACTTTTGCTTGTAAAGCTAGTACTGGAAAAGTTAACTTAGAATCATCATTCTTGCTAAAAATCCATATGAAAATAAAAGTCACTAAAGGACAATTTGCAGATGAAGAAAAGGTATGTTGTTATTTTGGATGGGTTATAATATCACTGAAAAACTAGATTTTATTTGCAAATACAGTCTCAGTAGCCCATGTATGGTAACTCTGCTCAAGCATCCAAAATGAATGCCCCAGTTTCAGCCAGGATCCTGTTATTCAATACTACCTCAAGTCATTGCCAGAGGTGCAGGAAATGAATTTTCTCTCTCCTTCTCAAGGAAAAGGCAATTCCTTACAGTGGAACGAGTGTGGCAGAGGGAGCAGTGAGGAATGCTTGTCCCCAGCTGGAGGGAGCAGTCAGGGTGATGTGGCTGCTGTCACTGTACCTGCAGTCGAGCTCTGCACTCTCTCTTTTGTACACTTCTGTTATCAATATTGTTGCTGTTACTCTTCATTTTCCTATCTCATTGGTGTTTCCAGTAAATTGCTCTTATCCCAGCCCACGGTCTTTGCCTTTTGTTCCTCCAGTTCTCCTCTCCAATCTGCTGCAGAGTGGAGGGGGAAAAGCAAGTGAGCAGCATGTGGTTTTGGACCCACAGTGGGAGAGGGCACTAAACTGGGGAGTACTATTTCTAAACCACAACAATGAAGAAGATGTTGCACCCCACAGCATTCCTAGGAATACTTGGAAAAGCAGAGGAATCACTTTCCAACTTAATGTTGGAATTACCATCCAACATAAACAAAAACCCAAAAATACATCTACTGCTGTGATCCAGAGATGCACTGCAAATCTAAGTTAAGCAGGAAGAGCAATAACTGTTTTCTCACCCAGTCCCCCATATGGCACTCATAATTTCTCTGTAGAAAGATAGACAATTCAACAGCAAAATACCATGAAAATTAAAATGCCAAGGACTTTGCATATACTGCCTTGAATAGAAGTCTGTTCAGGGAGAATTATATGCAATGCTAACAAAACCCTCAGCATTGCTAAGGAGTCAAGAGTATCACTCAAAAAGTGCAGGAAAAACAATTGCCCAAAAGGCCCAGAAACCAAAGCTCATACACAAGACGGCACAGAACCATTGAACCTCTGGTATCAAAATCAGTAGGACAGAAAGTTTCTAAACACAGTTTTGAATGTTAGAAAGCAGGGATTCTTAATTGCAGTGCACTGCTTACTCAGAGGATTCTTCCTCTGACTGAGTGTGCCAAGTGTGGGGTAAAGCTTTTACCTTACAGACTGATTACATATTCATTAGCTATCCCCACTTACTTATATGTACTACTTCATTTTACATAGTCACACTCGTTATCAGAAGTCCTCATCTGGTCTTTTGGTGTCTTCTTCAGTGGTCTTCAATGTCTAGTATCTCAAAAATTTTAGATGGGTGTTCCTTTACCACAGGTTTGAGAAAATGTAAATTTCTCCCTCATTTCCCAGCTCAGCTGTAATCAGAGGTTCTTCCAGGGAAGAATCCTCTGGTCTCCCACAGTCATTGCTGGTGATGGTCATGAGAAGGGGGCTTTTATGTTTCAACTTCAGACGATCCTTTTTCCAATGCCTGTCTTTATTACAGTATGCACACTGATTTATACCAGGTCCCCTGGGGGGGTTTGTGGTGGGTTGCTAATGTTCTCATCCCCTTCCTTTCCCCAGGGACACCATTCCTTTGGAATTTCCTTCCATAACTACAACTACTTTTTGTTTTATTATTTCTAACTCTTTTTCTCTATTCTGATAAACTCCCCTGGCCACATTTAACAGCTTCTCTAAATCATGCCACTCTTGTTTCTGACTCATCTGTGGTTTCCTTCTAGTATTATCAGAGGATTGCCCTATATATGTGGTGGCTAATTGAGATTTTCCCTCCTCTTCTTCAGGACTGGTATTAGTACATTTTTTGAGCCATTTCTTTCAGATGACTTAAAAATTTGGTAGGTGATTCCTTACAATGCTGCAAAATCTAAAATGATTTTGGCGTATTGATAGCTGTTGGCATGGCATGTCTAGTGCCATATAGTATCCATTGTTGATATTTATTTCACCTCCCTCTAAACATGGGCATAGTACGGTCCCCCTCAGGATCTGAGGTGCAAAAATTCATGTCCAATGTACCCAGCAAATTATCCAACACAATTTGCTCTTCCACAAACCTCCTACAAGTTTTAACAACCATCTCTGTTTCTGCACCATCAAACAACATTTCCAATGTGGTGTCTATATCCTTCCAGTCAGGATCCTGAGTTTTAATCATCATTTCAAAAGCTTTTGCCATTTTGTCTGGGTCAGCTTAGTAGGTGCCAGTCATTGCCTCCTCGTTATTGAGGTCTATTATTAAAAACATCACTTTTACTGTGATTGAACTACCTACTGCCTGATGGAGGCAGATACTATCACACCTCTGTGTTTATTTCTAGTTGTCCCAGCAACCAGATAAAACCCTCTGCTCCTTGGTACATTCTTTCCATCTCTAGCTTCTCCTCTGCTCTTTGGTGCACTGGTGCATTGGGGTGGGGAAAGAAAAACTTCCCCAAGCTTTCCTTGAACTGAAAAAAAAGCTACAATCTGAGTAATTGTGGTCTTGAATTATGGACTACGTATGTATTTACAGATGGACGGCATGGGGAGAGAAAAAAATAATAATTAACTATTAATAATTTCTTTACAGTAGAAGGGAAGGAAAAAGTATTTTTATTTACATTAAAATTCAGCAAGCACCAAAGTTCAAAAATAGAGCATTTTTCTTCAATGCTGGAAGTGAAGAGAAATTGATTATTTAAAGTGCTGCTGCATGAAGCAAGGAGCTAGGCTGGGTAATATATTTTCCTAATGTGTAGAAACACACCTGAAGACAGCTAACAGGACTGTTATGAGACCATTTTGAAACAAGATCACCATGAGCAAGACAGGAAAAATTTAAATACCCTGTCACTGCAAAGAAGACATTTTCACTGTTATGCAGCATGTGAGCTGCTTTTCTCTTTAACTGATGGGACTTTTGTCTTTATCCTTACTTTGAAAATTGTTGTTGTTGTTCTATGAATTAACTACCAAATGCCAGGGAAAAAACAAGAATATTTGGAACAGAAACACCAAGTCATCTTGGAGCAGTCAAAACTCTAACTTTTTTGCATCATGTTCCCATGATTGTAGATGGAAAAAAATATTATGGAAGCTTTGTCATTATGGTACATATTAAATATCTAAAGACAGATTTAAGTAAAAGATGAGTACCTACATTTATCTGCATTTGCCATCAGAGCATTTTTACCTGACAGGCCATTTTCTTCTGTTACACCACATGAAGATTTGGATATTATGTCCATAGTGCTCACATGCAATATTTATTCTTTTATGACTACCTCATGCTAACCTTGTGTTATGGAGGGATTCTCCCATCAGTGCAAACCTGACGACCAAGAGCATACTTTAGTCATGTAAGCAACACTGAAATAGAGTATGGTTTTAGGGAAACACAGAATAAATCCATAGAAGTCAATATTTGATTCCATACTTCCAGCAGAGTAAACCAAAGCAAGTGTGCTCCAGAGCCCAACACCACACTTTCTCTTAACAGTGGGGTTATATCCACAAGGACCTGATGCATATGAGAAGAGGATCAAGATGCTCAGAACAACAGACCACACGTTGCTTAAACATATCACTGCAGGCATTTTAAATTGATGAAAGTAGCTATCAGTTTAGACATAAAGACAAGCATTATTCCTAGCTAATAACTTATCCTTTCCTCAGACTTCAGTGATTTTGTTGCTGTCCATGAACCTTGATTTTAATTTAACCTTCAGGCCAGCACTTCATCTCAGTTTATCAGAGACATCAGTCTTCATAACTGCATTTTGTGAAGAAGCTGTTTTCTCTTGCAAAGTCAGGGTTTTCCAGTCTGCATCTCCCCAACAGTATTGAATATTTTCCCTTTACTAGCAGATGAGAAAAATTAGTATTTTTCTTCTCTTAGAGATCTCATTTACAGATAAGGTGCTTTTGATTAGAACAAAAGACAGAACTGCCCTGGCAAACACACAGATAATTAAAAACGAAGCATTTTCCTTTCCTCTTTAATGCACAGAATCTTCAGTTTAAAGTTATTCCTCCTTGCTTATTTTCTCCACAAGCTGGTGTGACATACCCGTAGGCTTCTCTACCATGAAACATGCAATGTAAGAAATGTTAAGTGTTCTTTCTGTGTACCTCTTTGCCCTCATGTTCCCTTTAAAATTCACTGAAATAAGACATATTTCTTGGATATGGCAAATAGTTCTCCCTGCAAAAGAAAGTTATTGTTTTGTTCTAAACATAATTTCTGGTTTTAACATCTTTTTCTTTCTCTAACTGAGGCACAGAGTGTTCTTTTCTGTGCAAATTTGTTTGTTTGCATCAACAAATCAGGACTGACTTTGAGTTGACCCCATATTGTATCCCTCAATGGAGATCTGTGGAGGGATATTCATAATACCTGTGGACATTTTGCATTACGCGAGTGCAATTTTTCATCATCAGTAGATGAATACAAAAAACATGGACAGAATAAAACATGGCAGATATATGCAAAAGACAGATCGAACCTGATATATTTAGCAGTCTATTATTTACTATATCCATTCTCAGTCTTCCTCTTGGGTATGTGGAATAGAATTATTTCCTGTAACTGTAAAATTAAACTGGAAAAAGGAGGACACAAAATAAAATAAGGAAGAGCAGGAGTAGAGACAACACTGTTCCATCTGTCACTTCAATAAAAAAGAGATTCTTTTCCCCTCGCTTAAATTGAAGGGGATTGTGAGGAATTGGTAGAGATAACATCTGGTTAGAAAATCAGAGAACAAAGGAGGGAAAAACGTACAACCAATAGTTCATTTTATCTGTCACTTATTTTAAAATAATAAATTCTTGCATTTAGGCACAAAACATTTAAAATTTGTGTCCCCCAAAGTAACTATTGGGGTAAAATTTTAGCAGTGGCAGCCCTAACAATGAATGGGATTATACTTCTCAGAGTCTTCTCAGAGTCAGACCAGAGATCACCATGCACACTCAAGTAAGAAAATAATCTCTTGTAAGATCCACTCCTGGTCTGTAATAGAGGGGAAAAGCCTATGCCTGTCCAGACTACTTCTTCCCTGTCAGTCTTCAAGTACCTGACATTTTCCTTCCAGAACTGAACAAATATTTGGGACAGGGTTTCCAAAGCCACCTTTTTCCTGAAAAATTGGTACTGAATATGCAATGTGCTACACAGTGTTACCATTACTGTGTTGTGTGACATTCTTGCTCCTGGATACCTTTTCTCTAACCTATATAATCTATTATTCCCTTTGTCAGCTATTGAAGTACTGCAGGGTTTATTGCACAGATGATTTTTAGGAAGTTAACCACTGAGGTGATGTTTAGCCTGATTCATCTTAATTTAAGCTGATAGAAAAATCCTGCCCAGCAGTGGATCATTTTCTCAACAGCTGAAACACCCAATTACTATGACTAAGTTTAGTATGTTTTCTTGACCTAGACAAGGATAAAAGACTCTGCTATATTAAGTTTCTCACAGTATCATTGATCAACCAGAAAAATAGAAAGTAATTGAAGTAGGAAAGAACTCAATGGGACGTTTCATTTTCTCGATAAGGTAGATTACATTACTGGTCCTTCACTTATTTTGAAAAGAGTCATCTGGAGTTCAGTTGTAACTATCCAAGCATGTTTTAAAATAGAAGTTATCTGATAGTAATAGAGTCAGGAGAGGCTAAATGAATAAACCCAACCCTTTAAACCCTTAGTTTAAAATTAGAGAGAAACACTGTGTAGATACAAGCCAAATTCAATGACATTTTCCAGACTGGGAAGGAGTATGAAATTACAACCCCTCTTAGGAGTGAGGAGTCACCATTAGTATTGGATTAAGATGAAAACCAACTCCAAAGCGCAGTGAAACAACGTAGCAGTCCAAATCTGCATTTGTCCAAGTTATACTATGAAGGCCTGACACTTGTTTACTGTTGAACAGATATCCTGTTTGGGCAGAGGTTTTCTGGGTTCTCTTTCCCTTTTCTCGCTTAGTTATTTCTTTTGGAAAAAATCCTCCCTGAAGACACATTTAGAAGGCAACCTAATTCTCAAAATCACATTACTTCCTTGCTTTCAGAGAAAAAAGTTACCATGTGAGTCGTGCTAGATCTATCTCTTGGGAATCCGGGGAGAACTCATGTCTTTTGAGAAGGACAGGTCTGATTTCTGTGGCTTTGGGAGGAGAGCAAAGTCTCTGCCTAATATTCCTGGGGAGCACATGTGATCTTAGGTTGACCTAATGTATTAGTAAGAATCACTGACTGCCAGGCACAGGCAAGGAATCAGAAACTGGAGCCAAAAATCTTGTGAGATATTGGTAAGATGCAAAGAGGGGAAAAAAAGCAATAGCATTTTGTTCTCTTGCTGCAAACCATAAAATTTTCAAGTAAAACACACTTGAAGAAGCATAGCTTTAAAGGAAAACTACATGCAGAAGATATAGACAGATTTTTCTATTTATTATTATACAGTATATAAAATCCTGGAAATAAGGCAATCATGTATTTCATTATATATACTGTTTCCCTGCATATTATCTGCTGTATGTTATTTGGCTAACTGGCTCATCTGAGCTACATCTAGGCAATTATTCTCTCACTGCTCATTGATGTTTAATTCTCAGCACTTCCAGTATATTTTTCAATAAAACTTTCGTAAACTAGTAATTTTGTTTAAGAAAAACTATCCCCTAAAGAGCAAACTGAGGAGTATGAAGTTTTTACCAGTTAATAAAAAAACCTCCTGGAAGATATGTTCCAAAAATAGTTTGAACTGATGTCAAAAGAATTAAAAATATAATCTTTCATTCACAAACTTATGCTTTGAAAATGCAAGAGAAATTCTGAATATCTGCAGATTCAGGAAAATTTGCTTTAAATGGGGATGATTTCTAAAGTCATCAATACAGTGTTTCTCTATTTTTCATTGACAATAAAAGAAAAATCAAAGTATTCATGAGTGATACAGACCAGAGCAATAAAAGACATAGTACATGTGCAATATGGACATGTTTACCACAGATCTTATCTTTGATGAAGATGGTGTCTCCTCTGGTGCCTAAAAATATACCCAAAAGAAAATGAAAGGTCTTTCAGTTCCAGTAGGGAAAAAAAAAAAAAGAAAAGAAAGAAATCCTTAGATTAGGAGAAACAAGAAGAAGGAATGTATAGCAAACACAATGGTAACATTTCCATTAACTTTTCCACTCCTCCTCTCAGGCCTTTCCTTTTGCCTCTGGTTCAAACCATAGAATCTGAAAGTGCTTAAGCAAGATGTCTGTTCAGTGTGGAGTGAGCATTGTTTCATCTGCAGTAAGGTACAAATAGTGTTGCAGGAAATAGCGTTAGACCTGGGACTAAATAGAATGTTCTTGCTCTGTTTAAAACTGGAGAGTCACCAGCGTGCCAGTCCATGCTCAGTATCACAGAATCACAGAATCACTGGGTTGGAAGAGACCTCCAGGATCACCAACCCAGCTCTAACACCTCAACTAAACCATGGCACTGAGTGCCACATCCAGTCTTCCTGTAAACACATCCAGGGATGGTGACTCCACCACCTCCCCTGGCAGACCATTCCAGTACTTTATTACCCTTTCTGTAAAAATCTTTCTTCCTAATATCAGTTCTATGTTTTCCATATTTCCCTATAGTTCCTGTATTTCTACTTCAGTAGATCCTGAACAAAGCCATTCTTGGGCAAAGCCCGGCTAAACCATTTCATCCTGCATTAGTTTGCTACCAAACTTCCTATTGCAAACAGACAAGCAGTTGTACTCAATGAGGTTCATATCTGTAATGCTGTTCCTGACCTGCAATGTAAAATCAGGAGCTTTGTGAAAAGCTTTCTCAAAAGAAACAAATAAAGAAGATGTTCTCTTCTGAATGTGTTAGATGATTCTCTTTTTGAACACAGGAATTACTGCACTGTAGCCAAAAAAAGGACCACTTTAGGAAGTGGGGGAGAGGGGAAGGAATAAAAGAGAGAAATCAAGAAAATGGAATTCAGAATTCTGTGTAGATTAATGTTGTATGAAAACTCATTTTAGGGTTGCAAATAGTGGTCAGAGAAAAAAAAAATTCTGAAATACTGTCTGCCATGTTGCAAGTCAAACCTGATTTTGCTAATATATGACTCCAAGTCTGAGGTTATTATTTAAATTACAGGTGGTATAGTGAAGACTGTTCAGCCTTTAACTAGTGAAGTGATTGTACATGCTGTTCTAGTTTATGCATTGGTACTGATACTAATTAAGTAATGGGAGAGATTTTCTTCAAGTTTGAGGAGTATAATCAGTTCTCTTGTGTTCAATAAATGCCATAGCTACAATGTGTGGTATTATCTCACACTACACTGGGAAATGGTGATTGTTGCCAAATGTAATCATAATTCACTGCCAATTTTGATATTACAGTCAGGTTTGGTGAGCAGAGAAATTATTTAGTCCATATTAACTTTAAGAAGTCATAACCAGGCATTTAAAATTATGACTTTTCCACCTCAGCTATGTATTTCCTGTTCTAGACCTGCAAGTGACCCAGAGGTAACATTAGACACTTAAACTTGCTATTCCAAAAATAATTGAAACTTGCTATTCCAAAAATACTTGGTTTTCTTGGGTTTGTCAGGTATAGAAAATCACACCATGGTACGTTGTTCCTGGTAACAAGCACAGGGGAAGTTCTCATTTGTGGCAGAGGCTCACACTGATTCCGTGTTGTCTGGTTTTTCCCAAAGTAGAGCACTTCTAAAGGAGAAATAGACTGGTGCTCTCCTCCCCTTCTCTGCTCATTGCTGATGCCAGGCAGACAGTCCTCATGACAAGACTTAATGCTGAGGCTATATTGGCCATTGTAAATGCCCTAGTAGTTGTTTTTCATTTTTAGAATGAATTTATGTAGCAATTCAAATTAACTACTGGAATCCTATTGAAAATGCTCACAGTCCACTGCTTTTTCATAAAGTAATTTTCTTTGATTTAGAATGAACTCAGAACTGCAAGTCATGGATGCTGTCTGGGTTGTTAATATAAACAGCTTCCCTTATTAACAGGTTTCCATCATAACACCTAGATACTGAATAAGTTAGTCTCAGGTCAAATCCTATTTCCTGCAACACTATTTGTACCTTGCTGCAGATGAAACAATGCTCATTCCAGACTGAACAGACCTCTTACTTAAGCACTTTCAGATTCCTTTGCAAGCATCAGCTCTTTCTTATGAAGACCCACAGGTGGGATTTTCATATCCATGAACCAACAAGAGCTCATTAAGCATCACCTTCCCATCCACTTTATAGTAAACTAACCTACCACAATATTTTTCCAAATATTTGACTTCAAAAGAAAGCAAAAAACCCCAAGAGCACTCATGTTTAGTTAGTAAATGTTTGGTAAGTAAGTTTTGTTTATTACAGTTTCCATCTATTAGCAAGACAAATCTGTTGATATTAAACTTTGGGAACCCTATCAAGGTCTTTGTCAAGAAAAGAGCTAGACGTTTCAGAACTAAAGTACTGGTTCCAGTGAGCTAAAGACCAGGGAGTATAGCTATGTGTTCCCATAAATGCATGACATTAATCCAGCCTCCCAGTCTCTGAACCATTGCAGTATGTTCTAGACAGCCAGACTCTGTGTATGTTCCTCTCTGCATAATCCCAGATATTTGACAGGCCTGTAGCAGTTCTGCTATGTTTCATCACATGGCTTTAATTTATTTAATTAATTAAATAAATAAATAAATTTAATTAATTAATTTAAGTCGCCAACAGTTTCACTGCTCAAGTTTGTAAAATATATTGGTTTTTCACCAGTCTAATTCTAACGACAAAACAGGGGGTTCTACTTCTGGGTGTTCCCAAGTAAAATCAGCTCCTGGAAGAACTCTCTGCAGGTGATGGGCAGAATGATGATCCAGAAATAGCATAACTTTATGGCACAATTCCCCATCATGTGGAGAAATTTCCTTTCCCCACATAGAATTGACCAATATATGTAACAAAACATAGAAACACACAGAAGATAAAATATAATTCAAGTAGTGGGTGTGGGAAAAGTCATCATTCACAACAATAATAGAGGAATGAAAATACATTTGCAATAAAATTTTATTGCTTCAAATGACATTAGTGGTTTTCCAAAATGTCTCAAAACCACCTTATTTAGCATTGCTGAGGTCAAATTTTAATTTAGAAGACACAGTAGAGTAGAGCTTCTGAAAAGTACTTGGTAGTCCAATGTATAAATACTTTTTTAGGAGAGAAATGATTGAAAGACACGTGGTTAATTCAGTGCAATGTTCTCTCCTGTGTAGTATTTATAGGAATGAAGGCAGCAGTCCTGCTGAGGGGCATGTCTAATGAAGTCATCCTTTGGCTTTCTTTTCGGTTTTCCCCTTTTAAACCTTTGAGTTAGCCTATCAACTAATTCTTCTACATGAGTGGAAATAGGTCCCTCAAGTATCATTTTCACCTTTGGGGGAAGTCTGCCCCAAAACCTACTGAATGGGAGGAAAAAGTTCCCAGATGCTGCTCAGAAAGATTGCATTTGAAGTGGCTGATCCTTGATAAAAGCCACAGGAAAGACCCACTTTATGTAAAGTAAGCAAGAAGGAAACATTGAAAATATCGTGGAGCAAAATTACTAGTTAGAGAGCAACAAGACTTTTTTTCTGAAAGAAGCTGTCAGCATTTGGTTTGGTTTGGTTGTTCAGGTTTTTGGTCATTATTTTAATTTTAAATTTATTTGAATCTACAGATGTAAATGGAATAAGAGCATAAGATTTTTCCAGAAAGCCTTACAAAGTGAATTGACCTTGTTCACTTATAATCTGTGTAGCGCCAAATCCAGTAACTACAAGTNATATGTATAATATTTATTTATAGATCATATTTGCAGAAATATTTATGCTGGAACAATGATGAATTTTTCTGAACAGAGAGAAATCAAACGTTTTGTACTCTATCATGTTTTACTAGATTTTGGCAGTTTCTGTCTTCTTTTTGGATTAGACCAGGTGAATTTATTTGAATTGCTTCTTCCCATACTAGCCAAAACATTAGTGTCTCATGTCTTCTGAAAGCAGAAGTGTGCTGCTTAGGGAAATATATGTAAAATGATGAACAAGAAACATTGTAATAGCACTCAGGAGAAGATAATGGAAGTGGATGAAAGTCCTGACAATAGACATTCCCTCGACAAGACCCTGCTAGTGCAATAAAAGCAGACAAAGCAAGGGCTATTATTTCATATCTCAATATCAGGACTTCTTTCAGTAAAGACAAGTCCCATTTCTCAAGTGTTGAAGGGGCCACATTATTGCAAGTAAACTAGTGATCTTCCCAGTGAAGAGAGAGTGACTGTATTGGGGATCTGCAGGAGAAGGTCAGTGCTGAAGCCTTTGCAGATCAAGTTTCAACACAAAAACCACACGTTCTGGAGAAGCAGAATTCAGAATTGCAGGATATCTTGCCTGGAGCTCTTATTAATCAGATCACATCCATTAGCCATCATGGCCTTGTTTTAAAGGGAAAGAAATCCCTTGGTGGGAAAGGAATTGAGGGTCAATAATAAAGTCTACCTCTAAAATTAACATCAGCTTTACAATAGGGCTTTTGCTTTTACATATATTTGCAAATTGCTTGGCAAACTTCTTTGACAGCAGAGAAGCAGCCCTAGTTTGCTATTTTTGAGCCTCTTATTCATCTCATCACAAGTGCTTTATCAAAAATATAATTTCCACTCTTCTGCAAACAAATAAAATAATCTGGTATCTGAAGATAACAGCGTCATTCATTTTTGAAGCTGGCAGCACTGACTTGGGGAGAAGTTATGCATTATATAAAACTTTTAATTTTATCCACTGAAAATAATGACATATTAAATACTGTATTTAAAAAAATAAATGTTTTGAAGGCAAGAGAAAATTGATCATACAACCTAACTCAAGATCACCACAGGGAATCCTTCTGATGCTGTGGAGAAGCCCAACAGAGTACAAGTAGTGCATACCCACAAGCTAGCCCTACTATTCAGACCCAGCACTGAAGAAATCAATGTTTCTAGGGAAATAACTTCTATGCCCTATATGTGTATGTAACAAACTACCAGCACAGCAGTTCCAGGCTGGTTAGCATGTTACACATTCACAACAATCATTCCCTCACCCATGATGCACATTCAGAACAGTTGCACCTTGTATTTCCCCAGAAGTCATCACTTCCCAGTTGCAACTGGATTTGCTTGTGATAGCTCAGAGGCAAGACAGCCTAAAAGTCATGCCTTGACCTGGATGCTCCTGCTTGTTGAACACCACTGCCTCTGCTTGGCACAACATTGCTTTCTACGGACATGACAGGAGTTTTCCAACAAGATTAGGTCTAACAAGGCTTCCTTTTTTTTTTTTTTTTTTTTTTTTTTTTGGTCATTTTGATGTCAAGGCTTAAATCTGACTCTTGAAATTAGAGAATCATAATAATCAGGGAAATCCTAAAAAGAAAGTTACAGCTATTTGAACAACTAATACATTTATGCATTTCATTACCTTCAAGCGTACCAACACAGCACCTTCATCAATACCTCAGATACAGAGTACAGGAAACTTCAATTTTCTCTTTCTCCCCCACTAAGTCAGGGTGACAAAAACATTTTGTTCAAATTCAATATAAAGAAAAAGCAAACTCAAAAAAAAAACCCCAGTGAAAGGTGTCTGACTGGCTGCCAGCTGGATGCATCACCATTCACCCCCACGCTCTGGGCCTGGCCATCCAGCCAGTTCTTAACCCAGTGAAGAGAGTGCCTGCCCAAGCCATGGGCTGCCAGCTTCTCCAGGAGAACGCTATGGGAGACAGTGTCAAAGGCTCTGCAGAAGTCCAGGTGCACAACCTCCACAACCTTCCCCCCATCCACCAGGCAGGTCACCTTGTCATAAGAGGAGTTCAGGTTGGTCAGGCAGGCCAGGTTGCCTTTCCTAAACTCCTGCTAGCTGAGCCTGATCCTTTCATTGTCCTGTATATGCAGTGTGGCTGCACTCAAGATGATCTGTTCCATTATCTTGCTGGGCACTGAGGTCAGGCAAACCTAGAGTGAGAAACTCCCTCTTGTCCAGAGCACACTGATAAGTAGAGCTATGTATGTCTCATAACCAAGAGTATCAAAGAAAATTGATAGAATTGATAAAATTGGCCACCTAGAGTCAGACTCAGAAATTCCTGTCAGTTTTCACCGCAACAAAACCTACAAAAACCCCCCTGATCCACCAGAAGTAATCTAAGTGCAATTTTCCTTTTCTCCTAGCAATGCAAACAAACTGCTTTCATCTCAGTCACGTCTCTTTTGTTTTCTTCTTTTCCCCAATGTCAAGATAGCCAAAGTTAATGTAAACACTCATCATCAGCCAGTAAAGGCTAGGCTGGTTTAGCCAGAAGCTGGGTTAGTGAAATGGATTGATTAAATAGGATTTATATCCAGATTTTGAAGCAGCCAGTATGAGTATGGTGAACTCTAAGTAGGACAGCCAAAATTTTTGCTATCTTATCCTGATATAAAGCATTGAGTCAACATGAACTGTTTTCAGTGTCAAGTATTGATTGCAGCAAAGAGATAGAGCACAGTCTTTCAGTAACAAGGGCCCCTTCAAATCCTCATCATTAGGTATTACCAGGACCCAGAAAACTACTTGCATAAAAAGCTATCCAATGAATTTAGCCTTTTTTCTGGCCTGCTTCCAACAAAGACATTCACCATTCCATCACATCTCTTATTTCCCACAGCCAGCCTGGCAAAGGCAATCTAATAGCTCCCACATATCTCAGCTGGCTTCAGCTGGCCAGAAGACCACAACTCTTGGCTGGCCCTTTTCCAAACTGCTTAACCACCATATATCACCTGCTGTTCTGCATTAACAAGGAAAGCAAGAGTACATCAGAGATTGACACTTCCCACATGCAAAGTCATAGTATGTGACGAACTTCTTTTCACTGCAGAAATTAATGATCCTGGTTATTAAAGGAGGAGTTTATAACAGTAAGTTGCTCTTGTTTTTAGTATGTAAGAGGTGTTTCAAGCACAGAAAAGAAGCCAGGTCCTTGGAGGCTTTCATCTTAGCAGAACAACTTCCCCCTCCTTACAGTCACAGAAATAAATGTATTTTCTCCACATCTCATCAGTAAACCAAGGATGCAATTGTTGAGGCCTCCTCATGAGGTGTCACATGACCCCTATACACTTGTGTCAGGATCCACTTACTAAGGTTCTTAGGAATGCTCCTGCTGAATTAAGGTGCAAACAAGGCTGTATGCCAGAGACAATAGTATGGCTTTTATTTGACAGTAAATATGAGAGAGGGAGAAACAGAAACTAAGACATAGGAAATAGGTTGGGGGGGGACAGAAAGAGAGTGACAGGGACAGCATGAGGAAAATATCACCACTGTGCATCCCAACAATGTTCCATTGATCCTCTCCAGCTGATATCCTTGGTGGTGAAGGTCCCCCCAAAAAGCATAGAATCTGATGGGTTAATAACATCTCAGGCCAGGTAGGAAAATCCAGGCACCTCCCTGGGGTGGGGGGCAGTTTGGCATTGTCTCTCACAGCAGACTCCACACTGGTTGCACCATGTGCAGTCCTGTGGTGCAAGGCCCCAGGAATGACTCTGGGGGGCACTTGGGGGGTCTTTGATGGATTAAGGCACCCCCTCAGCTGCTCCTCACGTGAATGTCCCGTGGATGTGGCATTCCCAGGGCTGGGGGTTCCACAGCCAGTTTGTGGAAGGGAGGATGGGTTCACTGCCCCTGAGCAGAGGTTACAACACACCCAAACTTCCTCCTCCACCTCGGCTGGGGGGAAATCTGTGCAAACCTGCTCCCAGCAAATGGATCTGTGGGCTACGGCCTCCCCCGCCCCAAAGTAAGCCAGAGAGGATTCTTAGCAGGGCTGCTGGGTCTGGATCACATTCTGTTCCTTGTTTACTTGTTTGTTTGTTTCAGGTGATTGAAAAATAGGTTTTCCTTTTATCTAATCTCAGCAGTTTGACTTTCAGTCCAAAGTCCCAGACAGGTATCTTCAGTGGGGCTTCTTTGGTTGTAGCATCTTTATATAGTTTTTGTTATAATGAGCAAAACTTTATATCAGTGTTTAAGGCATGAACTATTTCTGACAACCCGTAGTGAAGGAAATTTTTCAATCATTGAGTACCAGAGTATCTCCAAAAGCCACACAACTTACTAGAAGATTTCCTTTCTTTCTTAAGCTGCGGGATAAGCTCCATCAAGAGATGGGGCAGAACTTTTTATTAGTACATTCAACACTCAATCTTTGTGAACAGGGAGAGCAAACCATTGAGTATAAGATCACCTATGCAGAAATAAAGGAACAAACTTCTTTTGTCAATGGAAAAGTGATGTTGTTTCAGTCTGTACAGGTGACAATTCACACAGGTTTTCCTTTGATATTATATGGCATGAAATGGATGAGATGTTACTGCCCTTGTGACAATAACAACCTAAAACCTTGGACACTATCAAACAAACTATGACTGAGTGCATGAGCTCCTGTTCAAAGGACAATGACAATAAAGGTAGCCTGCTGAACTTCTCACTGGAAATTGTGGGTCTGGAATAGAGAATTAAAGTGACACTGAATTCCAAATAATTCCCATCTCAATAGCCACAGCCAGCTCCCCTGTCCTTTTCTTAAAAGACTTTTGACAAAATTCAGAGAAACAGAAGGTTCCAGAAACATTTGCAGTGAATAAATACTTTACTTTTCTTCCTTTGTTTATTTCTTTTGGCACTGTACTGTGCACTAGAACTCTGTTAGGCAAGAAATATAGCAGATGTGTTGACCTGCAATTGAGAATGCCAGGGTCAAGTTCCATTTCTTTGAAGGCAGCTGGGTAAGCTAAAAACTTCTGGGAGAGTTACTCCTATAAAAGACAGCAGAAAGTTCCTCATTTATTTATATTTATTGTTTTACCCTTCATAGATCAGTAGGATGCCTAATTGTTGGCAACTGATTATCAGGAGTAAAATAATTAATTAATATAGCTACTTAACACGTTCAGCTTTTTGCCCTGACACTTAGGGTACAAGTCTGCTCTCTGGCTCTCTGAGAAAATCTCATGGATTTTGGTCGGATTCTATCGACTTTATGTTATTGTTAAGAATAAAAAAAAAGAATTAGTTTGCAGCTGGTTCACCTGAAGTATTTACTTATTTTTCTGATGACTTTCAGACCATTTTGTGAAACTTCCTTAGTTAAGCTTGTTAGAAACACTCAGTGAGATTCACTCTGAATTTAAATAATGAATCATGCTTCCAGACTTGCATGTAATAATTACTTCTTTTTAGGTCATTCATGTGAGTAATCCTAGTAAAACAAATTCATCTGCAAGCCTGTAAGTCAATGCATCTGCCTCCATTCTGACTAGATTCTTTATGTTCTTTTGTCTTCAAAAATGTCATTGAGTTTTACTACACACTGGGATAAAGAAACATCTCCTACACACTCTGCGGTGCATAAAGGAAACAGGTGTTATTTAGCAAAACTTGTCCCCCAAGCCTTATAATTGAGCTCTAGTGTTCATTGCATTTGTTTCACGCAGCCTTTTTTTTTTTTTTCTGACAAAAAGAAAATCTTTTACCTCTTATTTCTTGCCCCAGGAAGAAGCATTTTCCCAAGGCTATCCAAAATTGCAAGTTGAGTGTTAGCTGTGCGATAGACAGCTGCATGGGTTCTGGCCGTTCACCTGTGACAGTAAAAGTGTAAAGCCCTTGTTGATTATGTCATGGGTGCAGAGAAGGCAGCTGTGACTTCTGGTCCATACAGTAAATGATTTGTGTAGGTGGCTTGGAAAGCCTAGCACTACATTTGTGTTAATGTCTTTGCTGCATAGGTGTGCACACAAGGGTGAGGAAGAAATGGATCCTTCATGCTGGAACATCATCCAGCATTCCCTAAAAGCACTGCAGCAGCTATCAGGGAGTCGTTCCAAATATCAGGATTTGCCTAATAATAAAAAATAAAAATACTGTAATGTGGGGAGGTAGAAAAAGAATGTTTTACCCCAAGGTTAAAGAAATTTCAGCGTCCATGAAGGGTAATCTTAGTTCAATGCTTAAGAGGTTGTTAGAGAAATATAGTTAGTGAATGTCTTAATGTACTAAAAAGGTTGAACCTACATTACATTTAGAAAGCAGTTTTGCTTCACATTTAAAATCTAGGCCATGATCTAAGGCAAATCTTTGCTCTCAATAGTTCAGTAGGAATAATGAATCCAAGACCCTTTCTACGCATATACTGCAAAGCTTGTTCTTCTTTGTATGCACTCATTGTAACTGTGTCTTTTCCGACAACTAAGGGGGACAAGACCTGATCCACACCAGCAAAATTATATTCTCTGGTGCCATCAAACTAACTGCCGTATTTCATTAACATTCTGGAATGATTTTAAGTTAATTGTGTTTGGAAATCACGTTATACAGAAAAGTGTTCTTGAGTTTATACCTCAAATTAAACCTTATGTATGCACCTGAGAGGTAATAATCTTTGCAAGTGGCCAGGAATTTGAACCAAGCCTCAAATTTCAATTGCTTGTACCTATGTTGTTCTTAGCTTCCGGTGTAAGACTTGAAAATAATCCAATTACATTCCTTCACAAAATGGCATGGCATTATTTGGCTTCCTGCATGTGTGTACATGTGTCTGTGAGGTGTACTCTCTAGAAAGCCAAAGCAAACATTTAAAAGGAGCAGAGGATAGTGTAAAGAAAAGAAGCATATTTCTTGTCAGAAGTATATGGAGTAGGCACATTAAACTCAAATAATATTTATTATAGCCTGACCGATTGCAAAAAGAAAGATTCCATCATTGCTGCTGAATGCTTTGTTTTCTGCAAAAATGGTGTTGAAGGACTGCTGGTCAAGGTGAGAAAGGTGAAATGTCTGTTTAGAGTTAGTATCCACTGCCTTGCACTAACAAAAGTAAATTTGTTTCCACAGGACAGACATTATTAATCTTTTAATCCTTTCAAAGGATCTATGCAAATTTGCTTTACATATTGCTCACAGGAACATCAGTCAAAATAATTCACAAATACAAAAGAAAGAAAGAAAGAAAGAAAGAAAGAAAGAAAGAAAGAAAGAAAGAAAGAAAGAAAGAAAGAAA
>WBMY01010752.1:21805-35261 GCA_013397315.1 Donacobius atricapilla | reverse complement strand
TTTTTTTGTTTACCTTTTAGTGTATGTTACTAAATCTAACTGTTTTCTATTCTTAAGTTGAGCCTGCTTTGCCTTGTTTGTTTTCTTTTTAAAATTCTATTCCACTAAAAAAAAAAGAAAGTTAGATCCCCACACTATGTTTCACAAAACAAATTTGGCAAATGTGATAACCACTACAAAAGTAAAAGGTTTTTTTCACAAGTGGCATTACTGGCTCAAACTAACTCCTTGTATGAGTGTTGGATATTGCAGGTAGAGACTATGTTCATCTAAGCCTGAATTTTTATTCATTTTAATTTGGGCACTGGTAACTGATCCAGGTGTGGTAAAACTATTCTGGTAGTTTGCACACACACACAAAAATGTCACAAGGAGAATGTGAAGGAGAGAGGTCAGAGCTTCCATTACCAACTTCTTCCCAGTAGAAACATTGATAAAGAGATTGGACAGAAGCCAAAAATATACCAAAACCAAAACAACTCAAACCAGAAAAACCAGCACAGGTTGTAAGTTACTGTCAGGTTAGCACTGATTTTTACAACTGTAGTGCACACTGCTTTCTGGACTTCAGGTTTTGTAACCAGTTTCACCATCAGTGGCATTCAGAATTGCCAGAATCAAAATTCCCTTGTTCCTTTTCCTCCTCTAGTCAAATAATTTATATGGACTTGACAAGGCTGATCCTAACTGGGTGGTGAAGCCTATTAAAATGTAAGAACAGCTCACTACTATAGAAAACCCCCAGTGCAGCCCAGGTCTGATGCCTTGTCTCCTACAGCAGCAATGAGCAGAGTAAAAGACTCAGCACCAATGCAATTTACCCCTGCTTATTCTGTTAGCCTCTTATTTCCAGTTAAGGAAACAGATATTAAGTGAATTGTCTTTTCTGCAAGACCCTGCAGATCTACCTCCTGAAGATGCTATCCATTTTCTTCTGGAATGAAGGTGAATTTCCTGTGCTTGTATTGGCCTTGAGCAGCAGCTCTGATCTTCCACATGATGCATGGAAATGGAGATGCTAATTTAATTGAATTGCTACTCTGCTGGAAGAGTTCTACCTGCTTTCCTCATGTCACTTAATAGCCTGTAAAGCCTCCATGTGTCAGTGTAACTGATCCAAATGTCTAGACAGTAACATATTTGAGGTGTCCAGAATACTGCATTTTTTCATGTTTTTTACACCAATGAAAATAAATCCACTACCCTGGTTTTAGAAATTTTACATCTTGATTCTTCCTAAGTGAACAAAAAAGAAGATTTAGTATTGAGCTACCTCTGCTAGAAGGACACTGTTTTGTCCAGATCAAAAGGGTAAAGACATTTTGCTGCTGCATAGTAATTGAGCATAGCAATATTAATAATGTTATATAAACATAGCAATAAAATTAATGTCCTGCATAATTAAGCATAACAATTTATTAGCCTTAATTTTAGTCCACCATGGATAGGCTTTGATTGAAGCAGTAATGAGAAACAAGTTTTATCTTTGTGTGGTGTCTTTGGGCATGGGAGATCTAAATTAATTTCTTATCTTTCTGCCTCCCCTTGATAAAATCACTCATCTCTCTGTGCCTCAGTTTCCTCCCCATAAAAGGATGAATGTCTGTCAGTCTTTAGTGTCTCAAGCTGAAATAACATCTCAACAATATTACCAATAAATAATAAAGAAAATTATTGCTGAATTAGACCTTATCTTTCAGTTGGATTTTTTTTTTGGTAGGTTTATGTGTGTGTGTGTGTGTGTGTGTGTGTGTGTGTTTGTTTTCTTGTTTGGGTTTGTTGGGTTTTTTTTAAGTACCCACTCCTTCAGAAATCATTTGAAGGAGTTTGGAACTATCAAGATAGGTTTTGAGGTGAATGCAGACAAGCTCACCCTGTGGCCCTTGCCTCTCCCCAAGCTCGTTCACCCTGTGTAACTTTTGTCTGCCTATGTGATGAATAGACAAGGCATAACCATCACTCAGACATTATCTTAGCCATTGTGGACACTTGCTGATCAAATAACACCCCTGTTTCTCTAATCAAGTCACCTGAAAGCTACCAGCATAGAATCAGACTACATGAATTGCCTTACAAAATAAAACAGCCAAAAGCAACCTAAAGCCTCCAAAGACAACCCCAGAAGCCTCAGGCATTTATTTACCTCAGCCCAGGGCACCTGCCCTGCCCCAACTGAGCAGTGCTGCAACAGCCTTGAGCAATGAAAGAGTTTCCTTTCAGCAGAAAGGAAGTCACTAACTGCAGCAGAGATGGAGTCTGAAATATTAGTTACTCAATCAGACCAACATTTAAGAAGTAGATCAGGTTCTTTTCTGCAGCTGGAACTCCCAGGCCTTGGTGTACATCCACTCTAAATAGAGAACCCATGCTGATAAGGAGGTAGAAATTCAGAGCTGGCCAGCAGTTCCAAATTTAAGAGATAGTTTCTTACTGAGAAACACTACATATCAGTTCTCACAAAGACATAAACTTCAATGGTTTGTGTTAACCTAATAATGACTTTTAAAATTCACTTCTTCACATCACTTCCTGGCTTTTTCCAACACGGATATTTTTGTTACTCGTGTTTACACCTGACACTTATACCTCAACTTACAAAGATGCCACAAGTGACACCACAAACAACGCTGCAAATAAATCTTTACATTTTCAGCAACAGAGTGTCATCAGTGAATAGGTGGGAATTTATTTCTTCCCAAAACTTCCTGTAAAAACCCTCACAACCCCAAGAAACTCAACATTTAAAAGGTGTTAAAAGAATCCATGCATCACAGAACAGTAAAATGCTGGAATCTTAATGGGCAATCAATCTCAGATGTCTTTTATCTGTGACTTCAAAAAATACTAAGAATTTAATCTCCAGGCATTCACTTTTCTGATCACAACTGTGAAACCTCTGGAGTTAAGGGGATATTTAAGAAAGGAAGACAGACAAGGTGAGCCACACAACTATTTTCTGTAATCCCAAAACCCCCAAATAATTTAAACAATTTCCTCAATCTGTCACTATTGAACAAAATTGGGTTTTCTGTGGGCTGATTTACCATGGACACATAGTGATGATCTAAAATTGGTCTGTAAAATGACTTTCACTCCAGTCCTTTGAATGCAGGTACATTCTCCAGGAAAATGCATGTTNAAGAAGAGAGAGAGAAATATCCTTTCACCACGCACTATACAAGTTTTACTGCAAATGAACGCTAGAGGGAGGCGGTATTTAAAGCAGATCCCTGTTCTAGAGCTGAGTTGGGCGTACGGGAAAGGAGAAGCGCCAGTTCCTCCTCTTGCCAGTCTCAAACATCACACAGTATAACTTAGGCCTGTTATTCTGTCTGATGCACAGCCTCCAAGTTGTAAACTCAGTTATACAGATGTTGTCCGAGTCCACTTACCTAGTTACAGATCCTTACTAAAACCGTACGTTTTGTGAGGCTGTTGAAAAGAAATCCAGCTACAACCCTTTTTTCCCCCCATTATTTATCATTTTGGGGTTTTAAAAAAGGCTTAATATTGTAATTAAAATGTGTTTCAAGAAAGAAAGTTAGTTTTCCTTAGTTGAACTTCAATATAAATTTGTTTTCTTTACACTCAGGTACATCTTCAACATAAATGAGTTTTGACATAATCTCAAATAGTCATCAAATTACAATACAAAATCATTTAGATAATGAATATAATCCACATTGCTCTTTCCAAATAATATTTTCTTAGAATACTTGTGCAATTCATGGAGCAGAAATGCACAGGACTGCTGATGGTCCATTCTAGTCCAGGCAACAAATTTTCATTGACCTGAAAGGGATTTAAATATCTAACTAGTTAGATAGACTTTGTTCTTCTTCATCTAAAAACAGTTTGCATGAGATCAAACTATTATTGCTGCCCACCTGCTAGTGCAAACTTCTGCAGACTGACTGAAAAATCTTGATATCTGAAATATAACACACAGAAGGAATATAATACAGGATGATTACAAATACACTGAAACTTTGGATTTGGGAAACACTCCTGATCACAGTGTAATCTGTGTTTCTTAGAGCTTCAATTCCTTCTGTTCTGTGTCAGGTAAACACTCCTAGGAGTTCAGTCTGTTACTGATAATATATGAGGTATGGATCTTTTCTGAGTTTTATCAGCAAAATGACATACATAGATAACACAAATGCCTGCCTGGATTTTCACACCTACTCCAGTAAGTGCTATTAGTCTCTAGTTTTTATGAGCAATTCAGCAAAACATAGTAAAAAAATCAAGGGAGATTGCAAAATATCATGGTTCTGGCCCAGATCAGCACAAAAGGGACATGGGCAAGATATTCTGTTATTTGATACCATTTTATGTCACTGCAAGGGGCAGGGAAAAGAGACCATCTCTCTCTTCCAAGAAGGTTGAGAAGATTGTGGATACACTCAGGTCAGGCTGGGCCCTGCAGTAAGCATTCCTGCATGTGAATCATTCTCTATTTTTGTATACTTTTGTTATTAATATTGTTGCTGTTACTGTTTGTTTTCTTATCTCAACCCATGATCTTTGTCTTGTGTGCTCCCAATTCTTCTCTCCAGCCACTCTCCCAGGGCAGGGGGAGCAAGCAAGTGGCAATTTGGTTTGGAAAATCTCAGTGGGTGAAGTAAATCAGGGAGTATCTTTTCTAAACTACAACACAAAGGCAAGAAATTAAGATCATAAGGTAGATGAGGGGGATGAGGGGAAGAATTTACACCTTCTGAGTAGAGAAAAATTCTCAGGCTGACATTCTGCAAAGACTTCCCAAGAAATTATTTAGTGCTGAGGATAATGGTGCCACTGAATAATGAAGATGCTTGCTCGCAGAAATGCTGAAAGGCTGACATCAGTCANACACATAGTGATGATCTAAAATTGGTCTGTAAAATGACTTTCACTCCAGTCCTTTGAATGCAGGTACATTCTCCAGGAAAATGCATGTTCCCATTAACAACCAGATTCCAGAAGAAAAAAGAAACATCTCCAGGAATTGATACCTTTTGCATCACATTAACTCCTACTGCAGTAGAAACAGAGTTCATCTGTCTCAGTGCTGTAACTCCTTATGCCGCATTACAGTCGTCTAATGTACAAGTGGAGGTTTGGAGCAGGCAGTCTTAAACAGAGACAAAGAAGAGTCATGGATCTTATAGAGGAATATTCCCATGTATTAATGTATTGCCTNTGCACAGGACTGCTGATGGTCCATTCTAGTCCAGGCAACAAATTTTCATTGACCTGAAAGGGATTTAAATATCTAACTAGTTAGATAGACTTTGTTCTTCTTCATCTAAAAACAGTTTGCATGAGATCAAACTATTATTGCTGCCCACCTGCTAGTGCAAACTTCTGCAGACTGACTGAAAAATCTTGATATCTGAAATATAACACACAGAAGGAATATAATACAGGATGATTACAAATACACTGAAACTTTGGATTTGGGAAACACTCCTGATCACAGTGTAATCTGTGTTTCTTAGAGCTTCAATTCCTTCTGTTCTGTGTCAGGTAAACACTCCTAGGAGTTCAGTCTGTTACTGATAATATATGAGGTATGGATCTTTTCTGAGTTTTATCAGCAAAATGACATACATAGATAACACAAATGCCTGCCTGGATTTTCACACCTACTCCAGTAAGTGCTATTAGTCTCTAGTTTTTATGAGCAATTCAGCAAAACATAGTAAAAAAATCAAGGGAGATTGCAAAATATCATGGTTCTGGCCCAGATCAGCACAAAAGGGACATGGGCAAGATATTCTGTTATTTGATACCATTTTATGTCACTGCAAGGGGCAGGGAAAAGAGACCATCTCTCTCTTCCAAGAAGGTTGAGAAGATTGTGGATACACTCAGGTCAGGCTGGGCCCTGCAGTAAGCATTCCTGCATGTGAATCATTCTCTATTTTTGTATACTTTTGTTATTAATATTGTTGCTGTTACTGTTTGTTTTCTTATCTCAACCCATGATCTTTGTCTTGTGTGCTCCCAATTCTTCTCTCCAGCCACTCTCCCAGGGCAGGGGGAGCAAGCAAGTGGCAATTTGGTTTGGAAAATCTCAGTGGGTGAAGTAAATCAGGGAGTATCTTTTCTAAACTACAACACAAAGGCAAGAAATTAAGATCATAAGGTAGATGAGGGGGATGAGGGGAAGAATTTACACCTTCTGAGTAGAGAAAAATTCTCAGGCTGACATTCTGCAAAGACTTCCCAAGAAATTATTTAGTGCTGAGGATAATGGTGCCACTGAATAATGAAGATGCTTGCTCGCAGAAATGCTGAAAGGCTGACATCAGTCAAAGTTTACTGCAGCATCTCTGCTCATGCTTTGTACCCTGGAGGGCTGCCAGCTTGTGCCTCAGGTGTACCTGATTAAGAGGCCATAGATGACTGTGATGATGACTGATATGACACTTGTGTCAATGTTTGGCTTACAAAGACATCTTTGGTTTCATCTCTCACCTATTTTTTCTTTCCTTTCTAAATACAGTCCATCCTTTTATTTCTTAATTGGAGCTTAATAAATAGGCATATGTCATCAAATTTCAAAGACCCAATCTTATTGCTGAGGCTAATACTGATGGCATTCCCTTTTTCTCTGAGCTAGTTTGTCAGGATCCTTAATTTCCTTTTAATAACCCCATACCTCTTTTGGAGAGGTTAAGGACCCCAGCTAACTTTGGATTCTTCTTTAAAATGGAATAACCCCATATTCAGCTGACGCAGAATGAGAAGGAAATAAGAACAATTACCTGACAATTACCACCTTTACAGTTGATTTCAGTTGTTGTAACACTAAGGTTAAATACATAAAAAATGCTCAAACAGCAAAACCTCATAAACTGCGCATAACGCCCACAAAGTACTCACAGGTATTTATTGCACCTAATTAGCTTGCTCTCATATCCCTAATTCATGCTGCAGGTGAAAGGAAATTGCAGAGGATTTGTAGCCAAATGATGTAGAAGGGAAGGCTGTAAGAATTGCTGCAAAATGTAAGCTCCATTTAGCTTTGGACACAGGATATGAAGAGGTCCCCAGTGCATGCACCTCACTTGCAGACTTAGCCTGCAGCAAGACCTCTCCTGTGGACACTCCACAGCAGACAAGTAAAGGTTCGTGGAAAATGAAAAGTAAAGGATTCAATTTCTTCTTCTGTACTGGACAAGAGAACAGTAATGTAACCCTTGTAGTTCACTGTTTTTTCTTCAATAAAACAGCATGGTAATATCACATAAACTGACCCTAGTGTGTTTTAGTTCTCAAGTTGTTTTTGAACTGGATCCCATAAGAGAAAAAACTCACATTCCTTTACCCTTAGGATGCTTCTCTTTTCACCTTTAAACACCTGCTATAAACAGTGGAATCAACATAACTTGAAAAGGTCCCAGGGGCCTTTTGTCAAAGGAGATTTTAGGGGTCACTATCAGCTTATCTGTTATAATCACATACCTGTTAAACCAGTTAGAGAAGAAACAGTATACTGTTACCACAGGAATTTATATGATTTGACTCTCTTATAACACAAAAGGCACAATAAATATGTCTGTAAATATTCTTGCAAGGAATTTGAGAAATTGGAATTACTCTCTCAAACAGCTTTTCATTTTGCTTGCCTTCTCTGTTAGACTGGGACACAACTTTCCATGTGTGGGCTTATGCCTTCACTTTTTTTAATTCAGTAGCAGGGGGTGAGTTGGGAAGCAACTGCATATATGGCACTAAATGTGTCTTTGGTATGGCACCACAGTATCAAGGGGTTGATTAGGAGGTATCTTATGTCTTTTTCCTCAGATCACCTGCTTCAAAAAGCTAGTTTTTTGTCTTGACTGTTTTTATGTCTTCAGTTTGTGCTTACATGTGGTGGTGAATTTTAAACTTAGATAAGTGACAAGACTTGCTTTTCCTTCAAACAGATGCAGGACCAATTTATTCCCCATGACGACTAATGCAGTCTAGCCCTAAACAGAGGAATTCAGGATATTCACTCTTGTTGTCTCTCCACCTCTGTACGTAGAAATAATTCTACAATTAAGCTTATGGATCAGCATTCCCTAATATAGCTGCCTTCTACAGTTTAAATGGCACAGATTGTCATGAGTGTGTGGCTGCAGCTGAATGAGCTGACTTCTCAAATAAAATCACCGTCATTCACAATCCTCACAGTTACAGATCCCACCCTTATTGTGATAGGGGCTGAAGGAGCATATAGTTGGAGAGACTAGAAGTTACACAAGAATCCTTAACTCATTGAACTATTTCTTGTCACTTCTTTATTCCACACTATTGCCTACTCCTTGCTGTGCTTCACTGGCACTTGCCTCATCCACAAGTTGATTTACAAACACTGCAGAACACCTGTTCATTATAAAACTTACAACTGCAACAGTGAATAAAAAGCTGAGGAGCATTTCACAAGAAAATGTTGATATGAGATGTGGGGACATAACAGCACAATGGGTGGAGATAGGTGCAACTCAAAGACTGACAGAAATCTCAATTTAAACAGATGCAGAGATATTGGAAAATATGCCACAACCCAGAGATCTTTGACTCTTTCTTTTCTTTCAAGTGAGTGCTTAATTCCAGTTACATTGATAACTACATAAAATCTGCTTAAAATGACATGGCTCCATATTAGTTTCAATGAAACAAATTTTTACCAAGAAATGGTTATCATTTGGAATAAATGAGTTTTTCAACTCTGAAAAGGGGGTGGTAAAAAAAAACCACAAAAACAAATAACACATAAGCTGCTGGGACATTTTGGATAGGATGAAAACACATGAAATGGATAGAACCACTTGATAAATGGATATGGATGTTAAAAACATAAATGGTCTGTCTATAAAACCAAATTTGAGTGTTAAGAAAAAAGTGTCTTTTTTCCCTCTACAGAAATTCACTGGTGAACAAAATAGAAGAGACCAGGAGCAACAGGAGAAGTTTTAAAAAATCCTAGAATAAAAGGCATGCTTTGCTTTGCTTTGCTTTGCTGGAAAAGCTACATGTCGCCAGATACAGCTGGTTCACACCTTCCTGTGCTTAAGGAATCGTCCATAGTCATGGATGAATTGAGATTGAATGGATAAGCAGGTACTTCCTACCTTGTCTGTTTCTGCTTTTTTGTGCTAGCTATTCCTTCTGTGAGTAAACATGGAAGGCTTCTTCAGGTATGTGAGAAGCATGAACCACTGGAAAACCACACAGTCTATGTGGGTCTTAAGAGTGCAATGGAAGCAAATGTCAATTTCTTTTTTTTTTTTACAGTGTTTTCTAGAAAGCATGTCAGAAAATCTAAGGCAAAAGATACTGCTGTAGCTCACGGCATAGGTAGCACCCAGAAGCAATGTATGAGGAAAATAATACCATATGGTAGCCTGGATGGCTTAGTTAAGGGCTCAGTAAGAATGATCAGCTTATATTTTATTGAATGTAGTTCTTACAGATGAAAGTAGCATGGAACAAAATAACTGTGGATTGCATTAAAAGGAGATACAAACAAAGAAAAAGGAGTGACAGAAGAGAAGATCCAGGAAAAGATCAAAGGACATAGAGAAATCTGTGCAATTTCTAAAAAGAAGAGCTTGTGAGAAACAATGAAAGATTGAAAATGTGGAGGATGCAGCAAACACAGAAGAAAGAGTGTACATGACTAACCAAAACCACTGCCTGATGGCATCAGTATCCCTTTCAACCTCCCAAAAACTTAGCTTGAGCTGGTCCTGCAACCTTCTCTGTTGCCCGGTAAGCAAAAGGGAACTGCCATGCCCCACCTCACGTTCCAGTCAGCAGTAGGCTCTTACAGGTTCTCTACTTCTGTATGATCTAGAAGATACGACCTGATTTTAGGTTATGAGACATCTAAGTGGATACAAATTGTTCTTTTGCTTAGTTTTCTGCAAACAGATTGCGCTTTGTACCTGTGCATCGCTACAGTTTAGTTCTTCATCAAAGTGCTATTATCTATGCTGAAGTGGTGTAGAACGGCTCCGTGTCCCATGCTTCTACTTTTGCTGGGTCAAACTGCTTCACCCACTCTTTTCATTGAGGACTAATTTTAAATATAAATTTCCTTTCAGTTCTTCTATCGGGCTGTGCTTCCTACCCTCTGTCAATCCAGTGTTCCTTGTGCCCTCAAAACAGCTATTGGGCAGAAGAAATATCAAGAATAGCTAAAATATTATGAATATTTTAGAAGTCAGTAATTCCCTTGAAACATTCAGCAGCACCACTGTCTTTGATAAGAACTGGCCAATGAATGAAAAAGATTTTTTCCAGGGATGGACACCATAGCACGGGCATTATTTTGTTAAGAGAATCACATTAAAAATCCTTATTAAGTTGCTTCCCCTGACTGTAATAGTATTGCTGAATGTGTGAAACAAGATAATGGACTGATACAAGATACTCCGCAACCAGCGCCATAACCATTGATTGTTCCTGACTGTGATGATAGAGAGCTTTCATTCACCCACACATGAGATCTGCACTCTGTTTTGGTAACATCCGTGTTGTTCAGTTTCTAACACCACTCACTCAGAGGTGGCCCCAAGACAAAGGACAGAGAACAGATTTCTAACACTGCAAAGGAACTTTTGTATCCAAATTTCTGGGTCAACTCTTTATACAGAGGGCCATTAGAGGAAGTTGCATTTCCCCACCTCTAGAATATTTAAGTAACCATACTTTTGAGTAACTCAATTCCATCTCTTTGTCTGCCATCTAACACAGGCAGTAAACTGTCCCAATGCAGTATACTTCTACTTTCAAAACATCCATTCTGGGTTGAAATAATATAACATACATACTTTTTCTTTCAGTTAAAAAATGGCATTTTCCCATGATTGGTAAGTTTCTTTTTGGAGGCAAATGATTACAGCTCACACCTTTTATTGCTACAAGCAGAAGAGAAAAGCAAGATAGAGACAGAACATGTTAGAACAATAAATTGGGACAGAAAAGTCAAATAGGAAGCTGGAACTGCCTTCTAGCCTTCTGTTTCATAACTAGGCTGCCATATTAAAAATCTTGGTGGAATACACAGAGCAAAATGACCTCTTCCTATTGTACACTCTATTCAAACTCTGTTCAAACCAGATAAGATAAAGAGGAGAGAATGTGACGATTTTGCCAACACTTTCATCAGGGAAGCAGCCATTCCACTATAACTTCACCAGAGACATTATGATTGTGAGTTTACACTGCAGGGAGTTTATATTGTTATATTAAACATCATTAGAAATGTTCCAACTACAGTTTTAATACAGAACAATATAAATGCAAAGTATTTTTATTATCCTTCCATCTGGTCGTCTTCAAGTGCTTTGCAGATGTTAGGAAGCCAAGCCCCATAATTCATGGTGACATAATGTTTCAGAAAATGAAAGCAAGTTGCAATCCATGTTGCTTTTCTGGGCCAGATGCTTTTTCAGGAGTTCACTGCATCACCCGGGAAGTTTAGTGAAATACATAGGCTGGGACTGAGAGAGGTTCTTCAAAAAAACCTTGAAAAAAGGTGCTTTTATCACAATGCAAAGGTATCTGTCTGTGTTAGATGTATATGTATTCTGACTTCCCTCACTTGAAATGTCATTAATATGTTTATTTGTATGAGTCTAGGGTATAACTGAAATGATCCTACCAGAGCATCACTTTGAATTTATATTTTCTTTCTGCAGCTACTATGGGAGAGTTTGGATCAGTATTATCCACCTAAATAACAAGCAGAATTTAAATGCTCATTTCCATAGAAAATGGTTAAATGTATTCTTTTCAAACATCTCCAAGAGCAAACACAGTACATGTACTTTGAAATAGTGGTAGAATTTTGTGCTTACATTAGAAGGACATGAGTCATATCCAACACAATATAGTCAAATCAAGGGAAAAATATCGACGATCAATTGACACTATCAGCTGTAAGATAACTTCTAATTAAAATAACATAAAGGCATGATAGTGCAGCTCTAAAAGCAGTGGAAGTTAAAAAAAAAATCCAAAGAAGAGGAAATAAAAGTGAGGGTCTTTTCAGGATGAAGAAATTACTATCAAAAATAAAATCCTGAGAACAAGAGGAATATATGTAAAAGAAAGAACTTAGGGGGAATGCTTTAAGGGGAGAGGAAGGACAAAGACAAAATAAGAAAAAGAGAGGAGACTGCCAGGTCGAGCAAAGGGAAAGGTTCCTGAGTGAAAGCAAAGACTTTTTTTCCATTCTTTAAAAAGCCTGACAATGTCTTTGGCAGAAAATGCTTGGCAGAGGAGATAGGAATGGAGCAGGATGTTTTAGAGGAAATTCAGAAATAGCAAAGAATTGAAGGGACAAAGTTCATGCTAGTTTAAGAAAAAAGAAAAATCTCAGAATATTCTGAGTTGGACGGGACCCACAAGGATCACCGGGTCCAATTTTTAAGTGAACAGCCCATATGGGGATTGAACACACAAACTTGATGTCAAATGAAGATATTAGTCAAAGGACAGAGAAATGGATAAAAAAACCCAGAAACCTTTTTGTGGAATTGGAAACTGCACAATGCTTACTTTATCTTTCTTTCTTCAGTAAGGTATAATGACATTAAAGTAGGTTGAAATCAAAGAAAAAAAGAATGTTAAAAATATGCAAAGTAAGGTGCCCTTTAAAAGGACCCAAGGATGCAAAAGGCAAGAGGAGCAATGAAGGAGAGAAGATCAGGCAGGAGAGCTAACAAGATGGATGTAGAATAGGCAAGAGGGTCAGAAGCAAGTAATTCAACGAAAAACTGAAGTAAGCAGAAATCAAAATGGCTGGCTTAGAACATGGATCTGTCCAGGCAATGAGACCAGGAGACTGCAAGAGAGGGTAGGTGGGATACTATGGTGCAAGAAGGACTTTCACTGTGGAAGCCACAGTTCCCTCAGCATGAGTAGAGAATGAGGAGAGAGGGAGAGCCAGGATCACTGAAGGAATAAGAAGAAGAATCAAAAGAACGGGAGATGAGTGCAACAGAGGCAGATGAGCACAGAGGAAGGATGATATTAGATATGACAGATCCTGTCTGCATTGATATGTCATTATTGCTTGTGCAAACTGCAGTACTACTGTGAAATGCTTGAAAAAGAAGATAAATTTAGGTTTTGCCTCCTAAAAAATTCCTAAAACATTTTAAAAACCTTTTGGTAATCAAAGTCTATCTTGACTATAAACTAAGTTCACATTTCAGGTTTGAATGAAAACCCAAAGTTATGTGAAGTAAGTTTTTGTTTATTGTTTAAAATATTTATGGATTAAATGAAGAAGTTTTTCTAAAATATAGTGCACAGACATGCATACATTGTAGGGATAATATGGTCTCTTTGAGATACTACCACAGGGATGATGTGAAAACATCTGAAGAAACCTGTAGGGCACTTACCATTCTTGTTTGTTGGACTGTGTGTGTATATATATATATATATATATATATATGTA
>WBMY01010752.1:0-20892 GCA_013397315.1 Donacobius atricapilla | reverse complement strand
AGGAGGGCTCTGCAGAGAGACCTGGAATGGTTGGATGGATGGGCAGAGTCCAATAGGATGAAGTTCAATAAGTCCAAGTGTCAAGTCCTGCATTTTGGCCACAATAACCTCCTGCAGTGCTCTAGGCTGGGGACGGTGTGGCTGGACAGTGCCTGGGCAGAAAGGGACCTGGGGATACTGGTGACAACAGCTGAACAGGAGCCAGCAGTGTGCCCTGGAGGCCAAGAAAGCCAAGGGCACCCTGGCCTGGATCAGGAGTAGTGTGGCCACCAGGAGCAGGGAGGTCATTCTTCCCCTGTACTGGGCACTGGTGAGGCCTCACCTTGAGTGCTGTGTCCAGCTCTGGGCCCTCAGTTTAGGAAGGACATTGAGTGCTTGTCCAGCTCTGGCCCCTCAGTTTAGGAAGGACATTGAGATTCTTGAGCCCTTCCAGAGGAGGCAACGAGGCTGGTGAGGGGCTTGGAACACGAGTCCTGTGAGGAACAGCTGGGGGAGCTGGGGCTGTTTAGCCTGGAGAAAAGGAGACTCAGAGGTGACCTTGTCACTCTCCACAACTCGCTGAAAGGTGGTTGCAGTCAGGTGAGGCTTGGTCTCTTTCTTCAGGCAGCAACTGACAGAACAAGAGGACACAGTCTCAAGCTGTGCCGAGGGAAATATGGGTTGAATATTAGGAAAAAGTTTTTTATGGAAAGAGTGATAAAGTACTGGAATGGTCTGCCTGGGCAGGTGGTGAAGTCATCATCCCTGGATGTGTTTACAGAAAGACTGGATGTGGCACTCAGAGCCATGATTTAGTTGAGGTGTTAGAGCTGGGTTGGACTCGATAATCTTGAAGGTCTCTTCCAACCTAGTGTCTGTAGTTCTGTGGCTTGCCACATGATCTGCATAAAGTGATATAGTAAGTGTTCTGTGAAAAGCACTGTTTCTTTTTTCTTTTATTCTGTGACAGAAATAAAGGACACAAGCAGCAATCTGATGCTCTGTCACAAGCAGCTAGTGATAAGTCTTTTTGTATCACAGTTCCAGTACCACATATCTTCCACCTGCACTGAGATACACCCAAAGAGATGGTTATTTCTGCATGAAGGGACTGCGTTTACTAATCATGCTTGTTCCTTTCAGAATCCCTGAAAGAAAATCAGTAGGAAAACTGCCTGGTTCTTAAGCATTGTTGCTCGGTGTTTATCTGTACATTAAGTATTTTGAATTTTTTTTCCTCTGGGATCCCGTTTTGGTTTGTAACTGTAGCATGGTTTTTGCTGGACAATCCCTCTCTGTAAGAAACTAGCAAAATCAACGCAAGGCTCTGACATAACCTTGACACACCTTGCTTCTGCTTGATGCTGAAAATTACCTTAGAACTCCAGGGAGGCACTGTAGGCCATGATGGAGTCTTACTCCCCACTATTGACCTCAATCGTCATTCTAAAAAAGACTGATGGCTAATTAGTGATGGGGCATGAACATCCATAGCCCCACTCTTTTTGGTGTTAATTTATGGACAATAGCCATGAAAGAGAAACACAGACACAGTTTTTGAGAGGCTTTTGAAGCGATACCAAAATCAGCCAGACAGAAGCTTTCTAACTGCTTTGAGTGTTAGAAAACAGGCATTCCTTATTACAGCACACTGGTCACTCAGAGGATCCTTCCTCTAATTGAGTGTCCTGAGCATCAGCTGAACAGAGCTTTTATCATAAACAGTGATTACATATTCATCAGCTATCCCTGATTATCTGATACATATGTATTACTTTATTTTACATGGTTGTACTCTTAATGGAAGTCCTTACGGGGTTCTTTGGTGTCTGTCTTCAAAGTCCTTTTTAGGTGGTTGTTCCTCAACCCCTGCTTGTGAGTAAGTGCAATATCATGGTTTTGCATAACTTCTCTTTTGTCAGCTTTGCAGAGCTGAGCTGGCATCCTGCTTGTGTTTGCATGAATTTACACAACTCCTGTTTGCCTAAGTTACATCCTCTATCTATTTCTCCAAGTCTGTGCTGTTCTGTTTGACTGTCCTTATGAGGGTAAAATTCCGTTCTGTTCTGCTGTTCTTATCAAGTCCTCCCTTTTCTTGAGACTAAGTTCCTTATGGGAACTAGTCTATTAATATCTGTATTTCATTTTTAAGTATAAGGAAGTACAACAGCTATAACACTGAATCATGATGCAAGATAAAACACATAAACAATTATTAATGGAGATTATTATAAACAAAAGTTTTAACCAAGTCCAGATGGGTAACATGAAGTAAGTTTAGTCCTCCTGAGCTGTCTCCAAGAGCTCACACAGTGGCTTTACTTGCAACCCATAATTGCTGATTCACAGGTGACACCATCAGACCATCCCAAGAAATGCACATAACTGTTTTACCATTTGGGGCTGTGGAAATTGGCCAGTTGCTTCTTTTTGTTCCCATCCCAGCCTCCTTTGTTCTTGGAGGATTTCAAATCTGAAGTAGGTCATTGTGGTCTGGACTACTTGTGCTCTGTCTATATATACGCTCTGGATCCACTTAGTCACAGAAATTCAACAATGCCACACTCTGATCCCAACACTGCTGTTTAGTTTCAGGAGCGATCAGAATGTCACCTACATACTGAAACAAAACTCCAGTAGGATTCTGATTTTTCCACTCCTCCAGTTCTTTTGCTAAGTGATTTCTGAACATAGTAGGGCTATTTTTGAATACCACTCCTGTGGTAGTACTGTCCAAGTTGGATTCTTCTCCCTGTGATTGGATTTTCCCATGCAAAAGCAAAAAGCTCTTTTGACGTTCAGTACTCAAAGGGACACAAAGAGAGGCTTCTTTCAAATCTAATACCATCAACTACTTTTATTTTTCACTCAAGTTTGTTAAGAAGGTACAAGGATTTGCTACTGCTAGGTGTGTATCTTCTACTATTTTATTTATGGCTCTAGGGTCCTGTACCAGCTGCTAATCCTCTGTTTGCCTTCTTAACTGGCAAAATAGGGGTATTAAATTTGGATTCACAGTTCTTCAATAGGCCATATTTTATAATTTTTTTCCACAAGGAGAAATAATCCCTTATGACTTTCTATTTTCAAAGGAGATTGCTTTTGCCTTACCAGTCATGCTGCAGGTTTCAACTTCATTCTTACAGGCTCAGCTCTTTTGGATGGCCTGGTCACTTCTCCAGCCCAGACTATCAGAATCACTGCATCCTCAAGTGATACTGGAAGGCAGAACACATCCAACATCAGAGACTAGTGCAAAAAATAGAGGCTTCCACATAATGAGATTGTGGAATAATAACCTGTAATTTGCTATTTTAAATTTGATTTCAGCATTTAGTTTTTCCAATAAACCTCTCAAGGAGATGCTTTGGTGAATTGGGTAGATGCTACAAAGGTGAGTTTGTTTTCCTAATTCAAAATCAATGTCCTTGGAAAACGGCCAAGATTTGCAATTCCCTGTTGCACCAATGATTGTTATAGAATCCTTCATTATTCAAGTTTCCTTTTCCTTTTACTGTCTTTAGCACAGAGTAACTAGCTCCTCTATCTATTAAAAATTCTACCTCCTCATTTCCCAGCTCAGCTGTAAGCAGAGTTTCTGCTAGGAAGGAATCCTCTGTTCTCCCACAGTCATCATTGGTGATGGCCATGAGAGGGAGGCTTTCATGTTTCAGCTGCAGACAATCCTTTTTTNTTTGCTTTCAAACCAGTACACCATTCCTTTGGAAACCCTTCTATAATTACAACCTTCTGGTTTTGTTTGGAGAGTTTTTTGAGTATTAGAAGGTAGGTGACTGACTTCCAATTATTGAAGTCTGTTACTGAAAACAACACTTTTACTGTGATTAGACCATTGGCACCTACTGTCCAAGGGAGGTAGCTACTGCCATATCTCAGTGTTTAGTTCTACTTCTCCCTGCAACTAGACTAGAAACCTCTACTCTTGGATACATCCTCCCTATCTCATCTATCTTCCCATCTATGCGTACTAAATCTGCCTCTTTGTGCACCAGCTCCCTCCTAATATCAGTCTTGGGAGCCTGATTATCTGTTTTCCTCTCTAAGCTACGATTAGGACTGACCACAAGATCTAAATCATCCCCTTATTGGAGAGATATTTAGAACAAATTTGTACTATGCTGCACATAGAACAACAACATTTTAACCATTTTCCTTGACTCTCCTTTCCAAGAGCCAGCACAAAAGGGTCTCAGGGAGTTGGATTCAAGCCACAATTTCTCTGCCATTCTGTCTGATTCTACAAAATGAAGAATATATCAGCATACATAACCTCATCCCATTTCTGTTACCATCTTAAAAAAAACCCCAAACTGTAACAATGTTCAAGGTTCCATTTTGTGACCACTTTTTTTTCCCAGAGGGCAGTTNAGGTTTCAACTTCATTCTTACAGGCTCAGCTCTTTTGGATGGCCTGGTCACTTCTCCAGCCCAGACTATCAGAATCACTGCATCCTCAAGTGATACTGGAAGGCAGAACACATCCAACATCAGAGACTAGTGCAAAAAATAGAGGCTTCCACATAATGAGATTGTGGAATAATAACCTGTAATTTGCTATTTTAAATTTGATTTCAGCATTTAGTTTTTCCAATAAACCTCTCAAGGAGATGCTTTGGTGAATTGGGTAGATGCTACAAAGGTGAGTTTGTTTTCCTAATTCAAAATCAATGTCCTTGGAAAACGGCCAAGATTTGCAATTCCCTGTTGCACCAATGATTGTTATAGAATCCTTCATTATTCAAGTTTCCTTTTCCTTTTACTGTCTTTAGCACAGAGTAACTAGCTCCTCTATCTATTAAAAATTCTACCTCCTCATTTCCCAGCTCAGCTGTAAGCAGAGTTTCTGCTAGGAAGGAATCCTCTGTTCTCCCACAGTCATCATTGGTGATGGCCATGAGAGGGAGGCTTTCATGTTTCAGCTGCAGACAATCCTTTTTTCAATGCCTGTCTTTATTACAGTATGCACATTGATTTATACCAAGTCACCAGGGGAGGGGCTCAGGGTGCCCCCTTCCTTTCCCCAGGGGAGCCATTTGTCCTAGGTTACAGNAACACTTTTACTGTGATTAGACCATTGGCACCTACTGTCCAAGGGAGGTAGCTACTGCCATATCTCAGTGTTTAGTTCTACTTCTCCCTGCAACTAGACTAGAAACCTCTACTCTTGGATACATCCTCCCTATCTCATCTATCTTCCCATCTATGCGTACTAAATCTGCCTCTTTGTGCACCAGCTCCCTCCTAATATCAGTCTTGGGAGCCTGATTATCTGTTTTCCTCTCTAAGCTACGATTAGGACTGACCACAAGATCTAAATCATCCCCTTATTGGAGAGATATTTAGAACAAATTTGTACTATGCTGCACATAGAACAACAACATTTTAACCATTTTCCTTGACTCTCCTTTCCAAGAGCCAGCACAAAAGGGTCTCAGGGAGTTGGATTCAAGCCACAATTTCTCTGCCATTCTGTCTGATTCTACAAAATGAAGAATATATCGGCATACATAACCTCATCCCATTTCTGTTACCATCTTAAAAAAAACCCCAAACTGTAACAATGTTCAAGGTTCCATTTTGTGACCACTTTTTTTTCCCAGAGGGCAGTTGGTACAATGGCCACCATTGATTACAATACTAAACTGAATTCTCCCTCGTTCTCCGATGTTGCAAAATGCAACCAAATGTGTCATGTTGCCCCCTTTAGATTGTTCACTACCCATTTTCAAATAGTAGACCCAAAATGTTACAGTACAGATAGAAATACAAATACAAAACAATTATCAGCTGAAGAAACCAAGTCAAATACCAAATTTCAGAATACCAAATAACACCCATACTGTGCTAGAAGATTCACTCATCTTATATGCACAGGATTCAAAGGAATGCCTTATTAATAAAGGGGATCTTACCCATGTCTCAGACTGATCTGAGGTCTCCAGGTGCCAGCATGAAGATTCAGAGATCTCTTGGATCCACAGAAGATCAGGGCAAGTATCTCATCTGGAGTCACCAAAAATACCAAAATCGGCTAGTCTCTCAGTTTTTTAATGAAAAATAAAGGTTGAAAAATTAAATCCATCTGACAATCTTGAGACTTATACAGAGTTTCTACAGAATTAGAGAATGAAGAATGAAACCCAAGAACTTACCCTATTTCTTACACACTCAATTTTTAATGAAACATGATTTAGGAATAGAGACTGGGGGGGCCACATAGAGTCAAGAAATCTTATTAAAGAGACCCCTAATCTGCAGTTTTTCTTACAAGGTTTGAGGGCAGGTATTTTGGATGACCAAATACATCAGTAATTACTACCCCAATAAAACCCCAAGAAGTGGGAGGATCCAGAGGACAGCATAGGTGCAGTATAAACAGCAGCAGCCCTATATGATAATGAAACCTGTAAGCATGCTGATGGGGAAAGGGCTGGTGTCACACAGTCCTCTTCTTTCTCCCAGCTGTGTACAGTTGGTGCACCAGCAACAACTCTGACATATCTCTGACCCTCTAGGAGCTACATTAGCTCACCAAGTTGCAGCTTAGTTATTTATTCTCCAAAAATCTCACTATTCCCAGGCACAGAGAACAAAAGATCTGCCACATCAAATTGGACAAAAGGTTTTTCCAGCATATCCATTCTGTCTTCACTGATGGTCATACATGAATGCCTAGAGAGAAAATACCTGAAATTCAGATTAAGAGTGGCATTCAGTCCACTGCTACATTTTAAGAAAGGAGACATAATTTATTCTCCATTATTTCACCTAAGCTAATGGATTTGCTTTTAATTCTCCCATTATTCCTCCTCACAGAAATAAACTTGTCTATCACACAAAATGGAAAAAAGCTTCCAATATTATACTACTTTTAAAGCAGGTGTGCCGTTTCAAAAGTAAACCAGTAGGAGAAAAAAAATCCCACACAAACATCTTGACAGAGATTTCAGGTTGGAGTTACAATTTAATAGTAAGATTACAATAAATGCAACGATATAGAAAAACTGGCTTAAACCCACAAAGTCAGACTACAACCTGGCACCCTGTTGGTCAGGGCTGTGGCTGCAGTCCCCTTAAGCAGTGGTTGCAGTGTTGTTGAAGTGAAGGTTGCAGTCTTGTTGAAAACTGTGGTCCTGTGGAAGGTCTGGTCCTCCTGTGGAAGTTCAGGTTCTCCTCTGGGTCCACTGAGCAGCGGTGCTGTCCCAAATACCCACACCTCAAGAGTATATGCAGTAGAGCACAGGTGGTAACTTCCCCAGGATGGGGGAGTTCACAATGGAATGATGTGGTCCTATGAGCTATGGGGTATTTTTGGAGTGCCTGATGGTCATTTCAGCGGCCTATTCTGCTGGTGTTTATTTTTTCATTATGGCCCACTAGCAGAGGTGACCCCCTCAGGATGGGTGGTGCTGCTGCTTCCCCCAAGGGAGCTATCATGGGCAGAGTAACAGTGAAGACAATGAAACACTACCCCTCCTCGCAGGGTTTGCCTCTTCTGATCGAACATCCAGCCTGTAGCCTGAGGGTTGGGTGTGCACCGGGCAGCTGCTGTGAACGACCCATCATCAATAGTTCATCAGAAATTATGTAGATCTGAGTACAATACACAGTCTGATTACACCCATATTGGCACCCTTTTTCCTGTAACCAGGACAGGAGGCCATACATAGATATTCAAGACCACTGAAAAGTCTGTGGAGCAATCAGCAAGATTGTACGCATGCAGGAAAACAAACAGAAACAGTAAACAGAAGTGGCCTGCCAACCAAAGCAATGGACCAAGTAGCTATGCACGATCTGTATCACCACAGCTGCTTATCACTGCCATCACTACAAAGCCAGATCCAGACAAGGATGCTGAAAAAACAGAAGTTCTTGCAGAAAAGTCAGCCTATATAGGCAAGATTAGAGCTCAGGTAGTTTAGAAAATGTTCCCGAGTTTTCTATTGTGTCTTGTATCAGAACTCAGTCTTATTTTGGTAAAATACCCTGCTTAGTCTCTGTCCCTATCCAGTGCTTCCTGCCTTCTCTTAAGACTACAAGTTCTTCAGGAAAATATAAATGACATTTGTAAAAATCATTCAAGGGCTTAAGGTTCTTGCAAAACAACTGGTTTTATTTCTATTTGGTTTCATTTAGCTGCGCACACCAACAAAAAGAGCTTCATGGCACCCAGTCCACAATCTCTATCTGACAAATTCAGCTTTTAATGGTACAGCCCACACTGCACAGTATTCTCTTGAAGCTAAGAAAGTAACATTTTAAAATGTACACAATAAAAAGACAGACTTACATCAACCTCATTAACAGACAAACGGTTCTCTATAATAGTTGCATGTTCTGGTCAGTCATGTTTACAGTATGGTACACAATTAGTATCATCTGTGAACTAGTTTATCTGAGAACAACATATCTGTGACAAACAAAGACCATTTTAAGATAAGCATGTTAATTACTGGTGACTGAAAAGTGACAACCAAGTCAGAGTTTCTTTTCCTCTTGTCGTGGTTTAGGAATGGTATGCCCCAATTTAGTACTCCAAATAAAACCATCCTGCTGCTCACTCCCCTTTCCCTTTTACCCCCACTCCCCCACTGTGGGTGGCTGCAGAGAAGAACTGGAGGTACGAAAGTTAGAGATCATGTGTTCAGATAGGAACAATTTACTGGAAACAGCAATGAGACAACAAAACAAACGGAAACAGCAACAATAATTATAAAGAAAGCGTACAAAAGAGAGAGTGATTCATATGCAAAAATAAATGCTCATCACTGAGCTCGCAACAATGAACAATGCCGGATGGCTCTCCCTCCTGCCCTGCCACTCTGTTTCTTAGAGGGGACAGAACATCCTTCTCTCAGAAGTGACAGCCCCATTCCCTCTGTCCCTCATAATGATGTGGAGTTACAGAATAACCTCCATGTCCTGGCCACATCCCTCAGCAATGCCTCCTCTGACTATGGAGCCTGTGTCTCTGTATGTAGATGAAACAGGTGCTTTAACTAGTTAAACAACACAGCTAAGTTACCTAGTTTATATCAGCAAAAGTCAATCATAGTGCCCCCAAAAATGGGTCCTGACAACACAAGCTCTTGTTGCAGCTTGTGCAACAAGAGCTCTTGTTGCTCTTGTGGCACAGGCTGCAACACTGCAATTCTTTCCTGCAGTGAAATGGATTGAGAAACCAATCCAAGTTCAAATTAACCCAGCAAAGTAAAATAGAAAGAGAGAAAGAAAGTACAGCTTTAGCACCTTTAGGAGGAGGAAAGGAAAAACTAAGGAAGAAAGCACAGACTGGTTTGGGGTATTCATGTAAGACTGGAGACCATGCTGGCTTACACTATTTGTGTAGTCTTGGCATTAAGATATGTTTCATATCAGATGAACTCCACTTTAGCTGTGGGATGCCTCCAAATAGGGCAGCTTTGTACTGTTCATTTATGTTTCTCCCTTTTGTCTTGCTGGATCTTACTGGTGTATGGCTATTACATATAGCAGGTCATCTTTAGGAAGGCCAAAGCCCACTTGAAACTGAGCCTGGCAAAGGACAACATGAACTGTATCAGCAGCAAAAGGAAAATGTAGGGCCACCAATAAATCAGATAGTCTATATCGAATCATGGAGTACACAAAGAAGATGAAATTAAGGGAGGTTTTCATTGCCCCAGTCTTCATTGCTGAGGGTGGTTCTCAAGAGTCGTAGACTTTGGATGTAAGAAAAAAGGCTGCAAAAATGAAAGACTTCCCCTTGGTCATAGAGGTCAGGTTAGAGACTGTCTGGATAGATTAAACACCAATAAATCCACAGGCCCTGTTGGGATGCACCCATGGATGCTGAGTGAGCTGGAAGATGATGTTGGTCTGCCACTCTCCATCATCTCGGAAAGAGAATGGGAGAGGTGCCTGACAATTGTAGGAAGGACAAGGTTACCCCCATCTTCAAAAAAGGCAAGAAGGAGGACCTGGGAAACTACTGGCCAGTCAGCCTCACCTCCATCCCTGGTGATGGAACGGGGAAGACTGGACATCTGGAAAGGTAGAAAAAGGTGATGGAAAGGTGATGGANAATGTAGGGGTGAAAATCCCGACACATGGAATACTGGAAGTCATCAGCATACATGTAGAAGAAAAAAAGGGTCATCAGGAGTAGTCAGCATGAACTCACCAAGGGGAGATCAAGCTTGACGAATCTGATAGTCTTCTATGATAACACGGCAGGGTGGGTTGACAAGGGGAGAGCAGTGGCTGTTAGCTACCCTGACTTCAGCAAGGCTTTTGGCACAGACTCCCATAACATTCTTGTAGATAAGCTTAGGAATTGCAGGTTGGATGAATGGAGAGTGAGGCGGATCAAGAGCTGTCTGAATGGCAGAGCTCAGAGGATCATGATCAGTGAAGTAGAATCCAGCTGGAGGCCTGTAGTCAGTGGTGTTCCTCAGGGATCAATACCAGGTCCAGCCTTGTTCGTCTTGTTTTCCTGGATGAAGGGATCAAATGTACCCTCAACAAGTCTTCTGATACGAAACTGCGGGGAGTGGCTGATACACTTGAAGGCTGTGCTGGCATTCAGCAGTACCTTGACAGGCTGGAGGAATGGGCAAAGAGAAGGATGGGCATGTGCAGGATCCTACACCTGGGGAGCAAGAACCCACAGTACCATTGCAGGTCTTATCTACTAGAAGGACCAGGAGGTCTTTGTGGACAAGAAGTTGATATAAACCAGAAGAGTGCCCTTATGGCACATCAGGAAGAGTGTGACCAGCAGGTCAAGTGAGGTTATCCTCCCCCTCTACTTGGCTCCAGGTGAGAAATATTGTGTCCAGCTCTGGGCTCTCAGTACAAGAAAGAAAATGAGCTAATGGAGATGGTCCAGTGGAGGCCATAAAGATGATGAGGGATCTGAAGCATTTCTCTTATCAGGAGAGACTGTGGGAGCTGGGCCTCCTTGGTCTAGAGAAGACTAAGAGATGAATTTCATAAATAGATATAAACATCTCATAGGCTGGTGTCAAAAGGATGGTGCCAGACTCTTTTCAGAGATGCCCAGTGACAGGACAAGGAGCAACACCCATAAACTAAAATACAAGAAGTTTCACCTCAACATGAGGAAGAACTTCTTTACATTGAGGGTTGCAGAGCACCAGAACAGACTGCCCAGGGAGGCTGTGGAAACTGCCTCTCCAGACATGTATCCCTCTCACATGGACACATTCCTGTGTGCTTTAGATGACCCTGCCTTGGCAGGGGAGTTGGACTAGAAGATCTCCTGAAGCCCCCTTTCAACCTTAACAATTCTGTGACTCTGTGATTTGTCTGACAAGCTTCAGGGAAAGCTTTTGCCACAAGGTTGTCATCTTTAGGACTCCTATCATGCCCTGCTTCTCCAGGAAAGGTTCACTTCTCGTTAAATTACTAAAACACAAAAGCATAATTATAATTTTGGTAGGTTTTTGTTTTCTGGAGTATAACTAGCAGTATACCATGCTGAAAGCTTGAGCATTTATTAATTTTATCAATTGAACTTAAAACCCTATCCTTACGTTGACTTCAGTTTCCGGGAATATATTCAGGAACCTCAAAGTTCCCCTAAAATGCTAGCAATACATCTGAGAGCACATATGTGGTTGAGCAAAGCATTGGGGTTCTTAGCTTGTGAAATATATTGCCTGTCTGGGCAATATATCTCAAATATTGCATGAGTTTCCAAAAGCGACGAAAGAGGGTCCCACCTTCCGAGTGGTAATGTATTACATTTTATTTGCTACATATTTATTTCTTGGTAAATGAAATCTATACACAAGTGAAGGACATCCACTTTTTTCCCCACGTCCTTTTAGTCTTCTGATTCCTCAGCCATGCTTTCATGAAAATGGATGGATTAGGGCACATATGCTGGATCCAAAATATTGTGGATTCATGAGAAAAAACAGTTTGGCTAGGTCAAACTCACTCTGTGGATCCAAACTGTTCAAAACAAAAGCACTTAAATGATAACATTGTCCTGGCAGATTTTCTGGCAGACCACATATCACCGGTCCTCCTGCAGTGACCATGAAGCCAGAATAAATACTGTACTATGTGTTTTAGCTGATTTGACAGAAAGTTGCTGAGGATTTCTAGTGGTATGAATCATGCAACATAGATTGTTTTGTCTCTTCTCAGTTATGGGCAGAGTGCTTTGTATGAAGTCCTCAAATCTGTCCTCAGTTTTTCTCATGTCTTCTACTGCCAAGCTCCAGGGCTCAGCATAGAGTACTACAGCAAACTCCTGCCTATCCAAACATTTTATTTCCCTGTGTCTGCAGTCAGGAGAAGCTTAGCAGTAGAAACCTACAGTTTAATTGTTTGCTTTCAGGGGTACTGGCTTTTCTTCAGTAAAGAGAACTGTTTTCTAAACAAAACTGCTTTTTATGTAATTTGTTGCCAGAAACAAAGTTCAAAGTAATTTAATAGATATTCTAATCACTGTCAAATTAATAGTCCAATGATTTCCCATATTGCTTAACAGTCTTTGGGAAAATGCCCTAAATTAATGGTGCTGGTTTTATTCTCAGTGTCTGGTATGGTCCATATACATACGCTTAAGCACTAAAGCAAATGCTTGCTAACTCCCAGCTCATGTTGCTCTGCTGGCCTTATTGCATGCAGAAACTCTGTGTTTCTTTATATTTCTTTTTGTGTAATAGTTCTCATTTTCTCCACTTTATGGAATACTGACTGCCTACCACAAATTTCCATCAGGATATGGGGAAATATCTTTATTGATTTACAGGTATTTCCTCAGCCTTCTCTGGAGTATGTTGCCCTGATTTTTCAGCCTTCTCTTCTGTTTCACAGTTTTCATAGTTTAGGTTGTTTCTCATGCACGAGTGATATAAACAGAAGCAATGTTTTCATTAAACCAAGGAAAGTTTACATTCCTGTTCTCAGAGATATGGACAGCTGATGGACAGTTATCTTGACCAATGGGAAGGGGAGAGGTGTCAACCTTCTCCCCCAATCCCTGGCCTTCGTAGAAATACTATAAAATTGAGTCAGATTTTCATAATAAACAGTTCCTTCGTAGAAATACTATAAAATTGAGTCAGATTTTCATAATAAACAGTTCATGCCTTCTCACCAAAGTGTGTGAGTGTGTGCGCGCGCGCGCGTGTGTGTGTGTGTGTGTGACGAACAACATCAGGAGTACTCAGTACTCTGGAATGCTTGAAATTTGGCCTCCTCAGAGGACTCAGAATCTAAAATTTTGAGTCTGCCTCACAAGAAGAAATTGTGAAATTTCGTTATTTTACTTCCTGTCTGAATGCTCTATACCATGCATATGATTTTTTCAACTTCTAGTGGAGCATATAATTTTTCAGATAGAAATAATATTCCCAGTATTCTATTCTGCCCAAATAAATTATTAAATTCAGCATTATTACACTCATCCATTCCTGGAGATAATGGGAACTTTTGTCATCTTTACTGCTTCCTTTCTTTTCAGTCTAAAGAAAATTCTATCTTCTTTGGTTATCCCCTTTGCTCACTGAAGAATTAAGGTATGAACACTTTCTAATGTTTGTTCCTTCCACTCAGTTGTTTTCCCAGATTTGTTTTCTTAATGGTACATCCAGGTTTCAGTTTTCCCCAGAGGCAGCAGTTTTTGCATACCATCTGTTTTATTTGGTGCCCAGATTCAACTTAAAGTTCCAAATGAAGATGGAGGAACACTCCACCAGAAGGGGCCAGACAAGCAGCCACACTGAGCAAAAACAAAGGATGGTAAATGTCATCAGCAGAAACAGAGAGGTAGAATAGAACCAAGATTTTCTGCCTCAGCCTCCCAAGCCTGCAATTTATGGTGGCTGTGTGAGGGCATGAAACAACTGCAACCTCATTCCTGAAGCTCTTCTCTCTGCCTGTCTTCCACAACCTCTCATTTATTTGGGAGAACTGAGGAAAGATGTCATAAGTAAGGCAAACACCAGCAAAAAGCTCTCAGTTTCACAGGTGAGGCTATCATAAGGGTGAATTTAAATATAACAGTGGGGAAGGAAGGTTAATATCACACACTACAAAATATTAACTGAGGGAAACAACACCCTATAATAGCTAGCATATTCTACATTCAGTCTTATAATAATATGACTCTACATTTGTATTCACTATCAAAAGCCACTCTGCTCCATAACCCTGATATCCATGATCACTTGACCTGGAAAAAAAAAAGATACCTTTTTCAAAGTACACTCTTTCTGTGAAAAGGGACCACACAGGCACCTATGTTTACCCTATAGGCTAATAGAGAGTAGGGATGTAAAAGATGTAAAAAGAGATGTGATTATAGGAATGGAACAAGGTAAATTCAGTAGACATTTTGAACATGGTTGCATTTTAATGTAGTCAAGAAGACTGGACAGGAAATGTCATCAGTATAGGCTTTCTTATGTCATTCACACTAATACCCATCTCCTGACAGTCTAGATATTTAATCACAGCAGTCTTTAACTTTCTGTTATAGAAAGCCCAAGAAAGTACAAAAATGCACAAAAATAAAGAGATCGAAAATAATTAGTTGAACGTTTTCAATCTTTTGAAGAGGGTAGCACCCACTGCCTCTTAGGTATCACTTTTATTTTACCCATCTTCAGTATAAGAGATGGTCCTAAAGTACAAATCTCAAATGTAAATCCTACATTTCCTACATTTTGGGGTGTCTGAATCTAAGGATTTGATTCAGACTGGGTATAAATATTCTCTAGTATGAATCTTATTTGTATGTCAGAGTATGAGGTGTGTGGAACTAAGCCTAGAGGCATCTCTGTCCAATGTCCACATACAGAATGAGAAGAAGACGCTAGAATTTTGGAAGGAATCCAAATGCCATTAAAAAAACCCTTTAGATAATGCAACAATGTACTGGCTGGGATGGAGTTAAATTTCTTCACAGCAGTCAGCATGATTTTTGTGACCAAAGCACTGTTGCAAATTCACCCATATTTTAGCTACTACAGAGCACACCATCAACATTTTCTCTGTTTCTCACTCTGCCCACTATGAGCAGGGGCCAGGGATTGGCAAGAGGCTGTGAGGGGACACAGCTGGGACAGCTGACCCAAACAGACCAAAGGGATATCCCATGCTATCTAACATCATGCTTTGATAAAGAGACGAGTCTCTATCTCTTGGGGATGAGTCTTTCCAAAGTACTCATTGCTCAGCGATTGGCTGGGCATCAGCCTGTTTTGGGGTGTGATTTAGCTTTTTTTCCCCCCTTACTTTTCCCACCTTCACTTATTAAACTGTCTTTATGTTGACCTATGAGGTTTTTCTCACATTTGCTCTTCCAATCCACTTCCCCATTCTGATGAAGCGGGAGTGAATGAGCAGCTGGTGGGTGCTTAATTGCTGATCAGGGTGAACTGACAACAAGGATTAAAGCACCTAATTTTTCAAAGAGAAGAAAGGAAAATTGAATGGTTTCTGTGCTATATCTACCAAATAGAAGTAGAAAGGAAAGATAAAAAACATTACTCAATTTTCAAACCGGAGGGGGTTTGAAAATATCTTCAGGGGCCATACTCCACGGCCATGTAGGTGACAAGCATTTATCTCAGGTGCTTTTTCTTTATTACTCAGCACTATATTTGGATCAACTTATTAGATTTTCTCTCTGTAAAAACGGACTTCCTAAATATGAGCAGAAGTTTTATCACAGCTCATGTCTCAAGAACAGATTTTGAAAGAGACTTATAAATATTTTGTTCCTCTACACCAAATGCATTGTTCCAACACTAAATTTCATAACATAAAAAATTAGACAGGTAATTGTTTTGTATTATTGCAATTTAAAGAAATTGTGAAAAAGACATGGAGTGTCCCATGCAAGGCCACAGTAAGCACTAGAGTCAGGTCTGTCTAGTTTTCCTTTCTCTAAACCCTGTCTTCAGGTCTGTAGATGACAATCCTGCTTCTGACAATAGGCCACATGGGTTTCCTTCTGTTTCTTTGGGAAATAGCAGAACTTTTAGTGTAGTCTATGTTTGCTACAATGTTTTCTACTATTAGTTTAAAAATCCCTTCTGACCACTACCTCTCCCATGACTGTATACCAATTTGTGGGACTCAAAAAGGAAAGAGAGGTGNACTGAAGTGGACCACCTACTGACTAGGTCCCACCATGAAACTGGATAATTTGTTAAATACCTTTGTGCTGGAGGAAATTCCTACGGGGTGCTTTGCATCTCAGCTTGCCAAAGGTCATCATCACAATATCACCCCATGCTCTCTTTCTGCTTCCCAGGCAGGAAGGGGATGGCACACTCTGCAAACACTGATAAACGCCTGTTCTCTGCAAAGCGGCTTAGAGTAACTAAACCAAACCACGAACCAGATGGGAAACAACACACACACACACAAAAGCAAATATAAAGCAGTCTGCATTGTAAAAGCCGTAGAAGGAAAAGATCTTAATCTCAGGTACCTGTTTATCTAGCCCCTGCCTCATGAAGAAAAAACCCAGATCACTAATTAAGCTATGCAGCACAATATAAGCTTACAGAGCACCTGTCAAAAATGTGCCCACAGGCACACAAGATACCTCTATGCATGTGAGATCCCGATCTTCAAAGAACAGCGTAAACAAAAAAACTGCTATCATGCATGGCACAGCCACAAGCACAATTCTGCTCCTTTCCAAAAAACCTCAAAAACTAAAAAACCAAATGAAACAAAAAAAACCTTAAAAGCCTGGGTGTTGTCTTCAAATACTTTACTAAGAAAAAAAAAAAAAAAAGACTGTAACATGGCTTATTTCCTGTCTTTTTTAGAATTACTATAAAGAAAATATCTCATGTTTGCCCATGAAGCCAACAGTAGCATAATGTCCAGCCTTCAAAATTATACAGATAACTTTACAAAAAAATAAGTACCTCTGACACATTTTCTAACCACACTAAAAAAATGGAGTCATAAAATTGACCACCCCTAAAAAGATCATGCAGTAAGATGACAAAGAATTGTTGGGATATCAATTGCATTTTATAATTGCAGCCAAACTTTCAAATACACCTAAACATATCCTTAAAGGAAATCTGATGGCACATATATTTTATCCATTTGAACCACTTGGCTGCATGTCAGAGCTCAATTAGCAAAGAAACATTATACATCAGTTGCAAAACTTTTTAGACAACAATTCCATATAATAAGACCAGAACTTAGAAAAATTTGCCTTTTACATTTGTGCAATTTTGTCTGTAGATATCAGGTGAAGGCATTTATAAGCTAAAACAGGATTGGTTTTATTATTTGTTAGTTCTTGAAGTGCAAAAATATATCTAACATGCATGCATGTTATGCAGCTTTTATTTCCTCTGTCCAGCTGCCTGAATAGCTCACACACAGGGGATACAACCACATCCAAATGTGAAATGAACATTATAAATATGAAGTTCTAACAGTGAGCTGCTGCACTCACATTCTCAGAACCTCCAGCACAGTCAGCCCTTTTGTATTGTCTTGCTCGAAGAAACAGATTCAAGAAGGTTCAAATTTCACTGCTCAATCTCCTGCTGAGAATGTAGTAAGAAATACACAATATTGACAGTTTTATATCTTAACAACTTGACCACCTGCATCTGTCTTTTGAGAGAATTTGGAACTAGTATAAAACAATGCAGGGAAAAAAATTAAGGAGGTTTGCAGTAAAATCAATGGACTTTAAAGGTGAGCAGTAAACTATCCTCTGTCTCTGTGTCTTCGTATTCTGTTAGCTATGCAGAACAACTGCATGATTAGGACTGAATTTACAGGCAAATACATTACACACACACACACATGCACACACACATATATAGGCTTTCTTAACTTGGCTTGCATCTGTGTATGGCACTGATTTTAATGGCCTTTAATATAACGACTCTCATTAATGTCAAATGGCTTTTAGTCAGATCCCTGATCAAACAGTTTGACACTAATGAGACTCATTACATTAAGGGCTTCCTAAAAGTTTGAGTTCAAATCTTGAGGTTATTTGATCAATAGCAAAATCCCATGTGAAATACAGAGAACAATGATACTGCCTCTAGTTAGGCTTCAAATAATTTAAATATTTTTGCTACTTTGACAGCCAATGAAGGACATCAACTTACCATAAACATTTTAAAAGGGTAGTGTAAGCTTTTAACTTGTCATGTCTAAAGCACAAGATGTTCTTCATCTACTTGTACCTTCTTTCTATTCAGACAAACAAAATGAATAATGTTACCTGGAGCTTCCAGTGTTACAACAAATAGAAGGTCTGCAGCATAAAGAAAATCTTAGTTATGTTTGCAATACAGAGTTTCATATAGGCAAGCATGGTAGGCATAAGAGGTGGCTCACACATTACAAGATTTCATCAAGTCATCTCTTGCCATTTCCATGGTCTCCTAATGCACACAGGAGGGAAAGGACAAGGAAAAATGCAATAGCACACATCAAATATGTCTTAGATTTAGTTGCATTGTTGCATTGAGGTACTATATGCTGCAGTTAGTATAAACCCTATATAGTAATCTCTTTCTGTAATTCACCATTTCCCAGTTGCTCCAGGGGCAGCATAGCAGTCTAGTTTTCCTAAAAATGAGTTCATGGTAAAACCAGAATTCTTCTCAGATAATGTCAGCAGTTTTTCACAGAACATCCAGCCTGGTTTCTGAATATTACTGTTTTCGGATTTTGTCTTGGTTTTTTTAATGTACTTATACAGGTCATTTTCCACCATATTATGCAACTCCTTATCTCAAAAAACCCCCAAAAGCAAAAAACTTTTTTGAACATCTGGAGATTAAAATCTGAATTAACAGTCACATTTTCAATATGTTTAGAGTCTGTCAGCCTCTGAGTTTCACTTTCTTTCCTTTTTAAGAATAAATCTGGTAATCTCTTCTGAGTTTTATTAGGTCACTTGTATGACTGGATTTCATTAACTAAGAACAAGTTTCCTTGAGACATTTAGTTGTTACAGCTGGCATCCATGTGTTAACTTCTCATCTCCATATGACATTAAGAGATGAAAAACTTGTCAGTTGTGTTATACTGTTTCCTCTGTTTATGTTTTCTGTTTTGTGCCCTCACCTGTGGTATTCCTGGTGCTGAACAAAGCATGTTCTGTTGGAGGAGGAACTATCGTTTCCCTAATGCTTACAGATGTATTCAAGCATCATTTCCTGCACCTGACGCAACAGTAAAAATATTATTCAGCAATGTTTGCATCACCTTTGTCATGTTGAGACAGTCTTGCAGCAGCTAACAAAATGTGACCGTGCATCTAAAGACTCCAAATCAGGAATGAATACATTTGGACCCACTCCAGAGACAGTCAGCCAGCATCACAGTTATATGACCTGAATCAGTGACCTTTTGCAGATGTGCTGGGAACACACCATCCTGATTCAGTGACCCAGACACTCTTCACTATTATACTCATGGAATGGTGGATTATATTTTCTGATGACAACAGAGAGTGATATACAGCTGTGGAGTTGATCAGAAAACTGGCCAGAACTGGAGCTGACCAAGCAACTCAGATCATAAAATAGATTAAGTGAGCACATGACACTGTCTATCACCTGTTGCTGTATTCCTCTGCCACTGTGAAAGCAACAAGATTCAGTTCCTTCTACTTTTTACTAAATGCCTACCAGCAACTGTAATTTCTTACTCATTATTTTAGTACTAAGAGAGGTTATATACTGTTTTGGTTTACTTCATTAGATGGATGGACTGATAGATAAAGTAGAAATTAAATTAACTGGCACAGGTTATAACAAAATCTATCTGTGCTGGCAAGTTCTAACCGATCCTATAAATCAGAGGGTATTGCTTCTCTCTCTGATTGTACAAATATGACTCTTCTGGTTAGAAGGCTTAGTCTTTTTTATCTCTCAGGAAGAGCTAGCACAGATTTTAAGGTGCTGTCTCTCATGGTCACACAGATCTTGTCCAAGGCACATTCCCAACAAATAAATTGATGACTACAGAGTTTATATCCTGGGCAGAGCCTCAAAATTAGCTTTTAAATGTCACATTCATAGTATGTGTATCTGTGAGCATGACTTGGTTGCACTCAGGAAGCACTCACGAAAGGCTAAGAGAACTTAATGAACTGGTATATTGGCAGTGATAATAAACTATGTGCTATACATACACTTCTTACATTATGAATATACAAGCTGAGAGCCGTGACTGCAGAACAGACAAAAGTCCATTCACTTTCCAACATGCAAACATTCAGGGTGACACTCCACAAATGCTCTTTCCTCTTTAATTAAGATTTTTGCAGTGTTTTTTGGAACTGCTAACTATCAAAACTATGCATTCTGTACGCTAAACAGGTCTCTGCACCATATTTGTTTCATGGAATAAATTTTGCATTTTGCAGCATGAAGAAAAACAATGTAAATGGAAAGGGTCACAGAGACTTTTAATAAGTATATTGGCAAATGCTCTCATTTGCACCGTTTGCTCTGGAGTTGCTCAGTTGCTGAATCAAAAATTTAAAAATACAAATATGTGGCTCTGAATTAGCCAATTGAGGAATCAACACAGAAGAGACAAAAAAGAACTAAGGCTGCTACAGAAGGGAAGACGGAGTGGAGAGTTTATGTGTGCAGAAGAACTTGATGTAATTTAGAACCAGTGTTTGATATTTCTTCCAGAATGTGTGAAAATTTTCTGGGAGCAATCTAATCTCCTCATGATTAGATTGGCAACTCAGATGGTGCTGGTTTCATTTCCTAAGAGCAGCGAAAGACAGCAAAACCTGCCTTTTCCACCACTCACAAAAAAATCCAAACCAAAATAACTTTCATTTTACAAAACAGTCATAATAGAAAATGTACTTTATTGTGAATATCACATAATTTA
>WBMY01010751.1:32556-47141 GCA_013397315.1 Donacobius atricapilla | reverse complement strand
TATTATTATTATTTTGCGCCCCCAGTGCTGGTGCCCAGCACTAAAATTTCCCCTCAGACCCCAAATCTGACGCTAAATTGGCGTCCAAACCCGCAGAGGGAGCTCTGGAGGGACCGGACAGCTCCTGGGGGCTCCTGGGGCTGGATTTGGAAGAGAAAAATGAAAATTCCCTTTTTTCCCCAGACAGGAGAAGACCTTTCCCAAAGGACTACAAACCCCTCGCAACGCAGCCCAGCCCAACCCAGGCTTTATTTTACAGAAATTTTACTTCTTGCTGCTTTCCAGAGCAAAGAAACTTGGATTTTTCCCCGGCCCCCAAAGGGGAGAGGAGGAAATCGAAGAGTTTATCACTGATAATTTTATTAAAGTGATAAAAGCGGGGGGACGAGTGCCCAAAACGCCTAAAACCAGCCCAGTTTGGGGCAGTTTAACAAAGCCGGAGATAAAGCCGAGCTTTGCAGCCTCAATCCAGGACTTGGCTCTACCGTAGAACTCAAACCCAACATTTGAACTTCTTGAACATTTATCCAGGAAGACACTGAATGCCCCAAAAACGCTTTCATTTCTTTTATTTCTTTTATTTCAATTGAAATATTTACAATTTCCAGGAGAATCCAAGCGGGAATTCAGCAGGAGAGAACACAGACCGGCTGTGCCAATCGATCAATCAATCCGTCATCGTTAATTACAGTTCTTTTTAACGAGCAGAAGCGAGGGCCGGGGTCAGATGTCCATTAATTAATTAACATAAAGTGAGCGCACCATAAAAAATGAAACAGGAGCACGAGGAAGTCTCTAAAATAAATAAATACGGAGGGTGGCTGTGTTTGTACCTCAATTCCAGCCACAAACCTCGGGAATTCTGCACCCAGCAGGGATGGATTTAAAATCCAACAATCCCCTCCAGCACCCAGACTGGTTTTTACCACAGCAATAACCCCCCTAAAATTTGCTTTTTTTTGGCACATTTTCATTTAAACCCCAGAATTTTCCAGGTAATCCTGAACTGGATTAAGTGAGGCTCCTTTCCCGGTTTTTGCCCCACTTCCGTGGGGTTTTCGGAGGGTTTTTCCCGGCTCTTCTCCCTGGAATGTTTTCCATTTGATTTGTGGAGATACCCCTGGGGGACCCCAAATTGCACCTGGGCTGCCGTGCCAGAGTCGGGAAATACAGGGGAATAAAACGGGATAGGAGAGAAAAAGGGAAAAGAGGAAGGAGAGAAAAAGAGAAAAGCAGAGGAGAAAATAGAATAGAATAGAGTAGAATAGAATAGAATAGAATAGAATAGAATAGAATAGAATAGAATAGAATAGAATAGAATAGAATAGAATAGAATAGAATAGAATAGGAGACTAGAAAATAATATAAACTAGAAAAATAGAAAGAATAGAATAGAATAGAATAGGAGACTAGAAAATAATATAAACTAGAAAATAGAAAGAATAGAATAGAATAGAATAGAATAGAATAGAATAGAATAGAATAGAATAGAATAGAATAGAATGCAGAAAATAGAATAGAATTAGAAATTAAAATCAGAATAGAATTCAAGTTAGCATAGAACAGAACAAGACTAGCTCGAGAATAAGAACAGGAAATAGAGTAAGAGAATTGGAATAAAGTAGGATAGAAAATGGAATAAAATAGAAGAGAATTAGAATGGAGCAGGAATAAAAAACTGACTAAAGAATAGAATAAAGGATAGAATAGTAATGGGTTAAGAATAGCAATAGAATAAAGAAAAATAATTAGAATAGAAAATATTAATAAGAATAGAAATAGGATAGGATAGGATAATATGAATAAGAATAGGAATATGAGAATAAGAATAAGGGAATAAGAGTAAGGGAATAAGAGTAAGAATAAGAATAAGAATAAGAGTAAGAGTAAGAATAAGAATAAGAGTAAGAATAAGAATAAGAATAAGAATAAGAATAAGAATAAGAATAAGAGTAAAAATAAGAGTAAGAATAAGTTAAGAAACAGAATAAGGAAAAACGATAGAATTAGACTAGAGTAAGAAAAGGATGGGAGTGAGATCAGGATAAACCACGAAAGGAGCTCTGGGGGGTGTCCCAAGCCCTCGGGAACACCGTGCCAGTGACTCGGTGACACTTCCAGGGCGGCTCCAGCAGCGCCAGCCTTCCCACTCCCTGCTCCACACCAGCACCGATAAAATCCCAGTTTTCTCCTCCAAACCCAGCGGCTCTGCTGTTCATTACGCAGCGAGGCCGGCCAGGCTGCAGGGTGGGCCAGGAGCCCGCGGTGCCACCCGTGGGTGCTCCTCTGGACGTGATCCCGGGGGTTTCACCCACGGGTGGCACCTGGAGCCCTGCCCTGGCTGCTGCTGGGGGCCTTTCTGTGGGAGCCCCGGGCACTGGGAATTCCAGATTTCTGTGCTGGCAGGCACTGACCCCCAGGCAAACTCTGCACTGACCTGAGGTTGTGGAAAAGGCTCCCAAAATTGAGTGACAGCGCTGGGATTGTGGGTGTGGGGTTTGGATAGAAGTGTGTGATATCACAGGGTGGGAAACTCAGAGTTTAAGGTTTTAGAATACAGTAATATATATATAAAGCAAGGTGGAGGATTTGGGGCAGAGGCCAGTCCTGCTTTTTCACCTTTTTCTTCATGGATCTGGGTGGTGTTTTGTAATTGGGTAGAAAAATCCGCATTGCAGGCCACGGGTGGTTGGTTACTGGGTTAAAAGTAAAAATAATTTAGGTGTCATTTCATAATTGGACAGTTTATCCTTGAAAGGCCTTGCAGGGAGAGAGATGGGGGCCATTTTTAGTTTGTTAGCTAGAACTCACAGCCTGTAACATAGACAAGAATTAATAAACATCTGAGTCCAAACACAAAATCCGTCTCTCGAGCATTTAATCCCGGCTCTAACAGAAGAGAAGATAAAAAGCTGCACCTTTCCTACCCACCCATCCCTCCATCCACCCCAGACCTCCTCCAGGCACCTCCGGGAAGGCCCCAAACACAGCCCAGGGCGTCCCTGGGCACCTCAACCCTCAGGGGTTTGGGGAGGTGCCCCCCACCACCTCCAGGCCCCACCACAGAGCCCGCCCTGGCTTGTCCCCAAACCAGGTGGGCAAAGGAAACCCAAACACAACCCCAGCATTTCAACGTTTGACTCGTTCTGAACCCCCCCGGGGGGCCTTCAGGCTCAGGGCAAGGTCAAACCTCGGTGTGACCACAAACCAAACCAAGGTTTTCCACCGCGGAAAGCGGCGAGGAACGAGGCCCCGCCTTGGGACCACCCAGAGGGACCAGGGGGATCCGGGTTCTGCTTTTGGGGGGCAGCTCCTCCAGCAGCAGAGCCTGCGTGGGCACGTTCAGCTTTTTTCATGGTCGGCTGTTGCAGCAGCAGCAGCAGCAATCAAGCGCGCCCTGCTGATTTTCTTGCACATAGAAATGGCAAAGATTTTATAAAAATGTTACTAATTGTACCTAAAGTGTGAACTTGAGTCATTTATTTATCACTTTGCCCAGGCTTAAGAGCACAAGTTTCTTCTCTAAACAAAGCCTGATGAAACACAGATTAATTTTTTTTTTTTCCCCCGGTGGCTTTGACACAGGGAACAACTCCCTCCCTCCCCCCAAAAAATAAACCTGAAAGCAAACTAGAAACCAGCAGCGGACTTAAGGCGAGCAGATTTGATGTGAGGAGTGAACTGAAACACCTCCTTGGAGGAAAAAAAAAAACCAACGCATGCAGCAAACAACTTGGGTGAGCAAATCACGACCCGCAGCTGGAAAGAAAACCAAAAAACCCCAAACGCTTTCAACTCAAGTTCAACTTACCCTGCGAGTTCCCCGCCCTGCGTTGTCCCCGTTCCCTCGGGAATGGGAGGGCAGGAAGGCCCCCCTCAGCCTGGTTTTTTTTTGGGGGATACAGGGTAATAAATACAGGAGGAGTCATGCCAAGGACTAGATGCAGAGCTTGCACACCGCGACCGCATGCGCTGGGAACCCCGCGGGACGCCTCCCGCAGCACCGCGCCCGTCCCGGCTCCCCCCAGTCCATCGCGGCCCCCTCGGGTCCGTCCCGGCTCCTGAGCGGCCCCCGGCAGCCCCCGCTGCCCCAGCCGTGCGGGATCCCGGCCTCCGGCGCGTTACGTGAAGCGGTCCGAGTTCATCTTGCGCAGCTTGGGCGGCAGGTTGCCCTCCATCCTGCCGCCGCCCCCCGAGAGCTTCTGCAGCTTGGGCGGCAGCTCGGCCACCGACTGGCTCATGGGATCCGACATCATCTTGGTGGTCTTGGAGCCCAGCTTCTCCTCGGAGTTGCCGGGCACCGAGCTGATGCGCTGGAGTTTCATGGGCAGGTCGCCCATGCTGTAGGCCTTCTCCGAGGTGGTGGAGCTCATCCTGAGCAGTTTTTTCGGGAAGTCGTCCCTCCCGGTGATTTTCTGCAGTTTTGAGGGCAGCTTGGTGCCCACCTCGTCGAGCCCATCCAGGCACTCCACGGAGTTGTTCCTCTCCTTGCTGTTGCTGACGGCGGGCGGGATCAGGGGCGAGGACATGAGGAGCATCTCCTCCTGCTCCTTCACGCTGTAGGGCGGCGTGGGCACCTCGAAGGTGGCGTGGAACTGGGAATAATCCACCTTGAAGAACCCTTCCTCCAAGGAAATCACCGGGAAGAAGCGATGGCCCCAGAGCACCTCGTCCTCCGTGTAGGACGTCCTGGCTTGGCACGTCATCCCTGCAAGGAGAAGGGAGGAAAAGCTTCCACCAGTGCCAGGAAATTGGGGGCGCAAGGAAATCCCGGAGCAATTCCATGAAGCGGATTTTGTGGGTTTAAATGACAAATAAAAAAGAAAAAAAAAACCAGCATTGGCCTGCCCTGGTTTGGAGGAAATGATGCACCCGGGGGAGGTTTAGTTGGATCTCAGGGAAAATTCCTTCATGGGAAGGGTTGTCCAAGGCAGAGGTGGAGTCCCCGTCCCCGGAGGGATTTCAAAGCCCCGTGGATGCGGCACTGGGGACGTGGGGCAGTGGCACTGCCTCACCTGATGGTTGGACTTGATGGCCTCAAAGGTCTTTCCCTTTTCCACAAGGATTCTGCGATTTTAGGATTCTGCAGCTGTTGAATCGTCATTCCCCAGGGGAAAGGAGCCAACAGCAGCGGAAGGGGCAGAACTGAGGAACCCCCACCTCCATATTTGCTGGAAAAACCCTTTTTTGTGACCTAGGGGCCGGGCTCCTGAGAGGGATTTTAAAAGATTTTATTCCATTTTCAGTCTCGTGAGAAGGGTGAGCCGGGGCAGATGTTACAATTCACGCCATCAAAATCAGAAGCCAAACTATTTCCTAATTCCAACACATTTCAAGCAATTTTTGGCCTATCAGCGCTTGCCATTTAATTATGTTTCATTTTACTTTTACTCATATATTTTGTATTTATTAATACAGTCTATTCTATATGTTTTAGATCTATTTATTATTTACTATTGTGTCTTTGTTACCTATTATTATCTACATTTTATTTGTTCTATTCCCGTTCTTCATCCCGAGCCTCACCCTGACACTGGATTTTATCCCAGCCTTGGGAGAATTCGGGTTTTTATCCCTTTTCCTGCAGGGAGGTGTCGAGGGAAAAGTGGGGCTTTACCATACATTATTTATTATTATTATTATCATCATTATTGTTGTTAATTTTTACATGATTGTATTGTTATGGTATTATTATGGTATTTTTACTAGATTTATATTGTGATATATATCCCATTATTTATTTATTATTAACAAATTATATTTATATTTATATCATTATTGTGGTTACATTTTCATCCATTTATTATTATTATTATTATTATTATTATTATTATTATTATTATTATTATTATTATAATTATCCACTTCCCACCTGCATTTACAGGCCCTCTGTGACGGTGCTGCTGCCAAAGGGACGTCGGGGCTCCCTGAGAACCCCGGCACCGAGGCAGCAGGAGCCGGAAGGGCAAATGGGACTTGCCAGACCCCAAAAGTATTCCTAAGATATTCCATATTTCCCGCATATCCATGAGTGCCCACAAAAGCTGCCCCTCATCAGCACGTTCCAACCCTCAGCCGGCAGCGAGCCCTACAAAATGCATTTATTCCTCCTCAAAGGCCTCGGCAGCAATCCATCGCTGCCAGGCTGGCATCCAGCTCCCAAAGATTACCAGGGAATAAAATCCACGACTAAGGGGCACAACACTGCCCTTCCTCTTCCTCCCACCGTGCAGAAAAGTCCCCTCAAGCACCAGACCTGGCCACCCCGGTGACCCTGGGAATCGGAGGGAGACGATGCTCGTGGATTGCTGGAGGCTTCCAGAAGAAATCCTGGTTTTTTTTAATCATCATCATCATTATTATTATTATTTTTAACCACTCTCTGTAGAAATCTGTAAATAGAATTACGCTGCCATTTGCTCCTCACGCAGCCGAGTGGAAATGTGACATTTGGATTTCAGGAAGCTCCATCCACCTCTGCAAACACGTCCCCTGCCTGGCTCACCGGGAGCCAGGAGGGAAGGAAAGGAACCTGGGGAGGCACAGGAAAAACAGCGGCGAGGGGGAGTGGGATGGAAAGTGACACACAGCCAGGAAAATTCCAGTTTATCCCACTTCATGCTGCTGCTGATGGACTCAGTGTTGGTTTTGCTGCTGATCACAAGACAAAACTCTGTTTCCCACTTTCTCTCCTGGGAGGAAAATACGAACGCAGGGATNTCAGTCTCGTGAGAAGGGTGAGCCGGGGCAGATGTTACAATTCACGCCATCAAAATCAGAAGCCAAACTATTTCCTAATTCCAACACATTTCAAGCAATTTTTGGCCTATCAGCGCTTGCCATTTAATTATGTTTCATTTTACTTTTACTCATATATTTTGTATTTATTAATACAGTCTATTCTATATGTTTTAGATCTATTTATTATTTACTATTGTGTCTTTGTTACCTATTATTATCTACATTTTATTTGTTCTATTCCCGTTCTTCATCCCGAGCCTCACCCTGACACTGGATTTTATCCCAGCCTTGGGAGAATTCGGGTTTTTATCCCTTTTCCTGCAGGGAGGTGTCGAGGGAAAAGTGGGGCTTTACCATACATTATTTATTATTATTATTATCATCATTATTGTTGTTAATTTTTACATGATTGTATTGTTATGGTATTATTATGGTATTTTTACTAGATTTATATTGTGATATATATCCCATTATTTATTTATTATTAACAAATTATATTTATATTTATATCATTATTGTGGTTACATTTTCATCCATTTATTATTATTATTATTATTATTATTATTATTATTATTATTATTATTATTATTATAATTATCCACTTCCCACCTGCATTTACAGGCCCTCTGTGACGGTGCTGCTGCCAAAGGGACGTCGGGGCTCCCTGAGAACCCCGGCACCGAGGCAGCAGGAGCCGGAAGGGCAAATGGGACTTGCCAGACCCTGAAAGTATTCCTAAGATATTCCATATTTCCCGCATATCCATGAGTGCCCCCAAAAGCTGCCCCTCATCAGCACGTTCCAACCCTCAGCCGGCAGCGAGCCCTACAAAATGCATTTATTCCTCCTCAAAGGCCTCGGCAGCAATCCATCGCTGCCAGGCTGGCATCCAGCTCCCAAAGATTACCAGGGAATAAAATCCACGACTAAGGGGCACAACACTGCCCTTCCTCTTCCTCCCACCGTGCAGAAAAGTCCCCTCAAGCACCAGACCTGGCCACCCCGGTGACCCTGGGAATCGGAGGGAGACGATGCTCGTGGATTGCTGGAGGCTTCCAGAAGAAATCCTGGTTTTTTTTAATCATCATCATCATTATTATTATTATTTTTAACCACTCTCTGTAGAAATCTGTAAATAGAATTACGCTGCCATTTGCTCCTCACGCAGCCGAGTGGAAATGTGACATTTGGATTTCAGGAAGCTCCATCCACCTCTGCAAACACGTCCCCTGCCTGGCTCACCGGGAGCCAGGAGGGAAGGAAAGGAACCTGGGGAGGCACAGGAAAAACAGCGGCGAGGGGGAGTGGGATGGAAAGTGACACACAGCCAGGAAAATTCCAGTTTATCCCACTTCATGCTGCTGCTGATGGACTCAGTGTTGGTTTTGCTGCTGATCACAAGACAAAACTCTGTTTCCCACTTTCTCTCCTGGGAGGAAAATACGAACGCAGGGATTTTAGCCCTGGATGCTGCTCCCACTGCCAGGGAGGCCTCCCACCGGCAGGAGCACAGCCGGAGCCACCCACAGCCTCACCCAGGACACGTTTTGTACTTCCCGGTGAATGTGCACCCAGACCCCGGGCGCCCCGGTTTATGGGAGAGGAACCAATCCCATTCCTGAAGGGTTTAGGAAAAACCTGCAATTCTGGGAGAAATGGCAATTGGAAAGAGTTCCTCTTGCAGCTGTGCCCTTCGCTCGGCAGCTGCTCAGGAGCAGCTTCAGCAGCAGAGCCCAGAGAGCCTCAGCCCTGACTCCAACCGGGACCTCCCCAGGGACTGAACGTGGGATTCCGCATCTGAATCTGCGTCCGCATCCACATCTGCATCCACATCTGCATCCACATCTGCATCCACATCTGCATTCCATCTCCTTCTGCATCTGAATCTGCGTCCGCGTCCACATCTGCATCCACATCTGCATTCCATCTCCTTCTGCATCTGAATCTGCGTCCACATCCACTTCTGCATCCACAGCTGCATTCCTTCTCCTTCTGCATCCACATCTGCATTCCATCTCCTTCTGCATCCACAACCTCATCCCCTTCCGCATCCACATCTCCAGAGCCAGACCCAGCTGCATTCCCATCCCCATCCCAATTCCCATTCAGATTTCCACATCCACACCTGCACTCCCATCCCTGTCAGCATTCCCATCCACATTCCCATCCCCTTCTGCATCCTCATCTCCAGACACAGACCCACCCATATTCCCATCCCCATCCAAATTTCCATTCACAGATTTCCATATCCACCCCTGCATTTCCATCCCAATTCCCATTCCCAGATTTCCATACCCACACCTGCATTCCCATTCCCAATTCCCATTCACAGATTTCCATATCCACGCCTGCATTCCCATCCCCATCCCAATTCCCATTCCCACCAACTTCCACATCCACATCTGCATTCCCATCCCTGTCAGCATTCCCATCCACATCTCCAGACCCAGACTCACCCACATTCCCATTCCCATCCAAATTCCCATTCAAATTCCCATCCCAATCTGCATCCACACCCTTGTCAGCATCTGCATTCCCACCCCATCCCCTCCTGTGCCTGCATCCACATTCCCATCTCCTTCTGCATCCACATCTCCAGACCCGGATCCATCTGCATTCCCATCCCTATCTAAATTCCCACTCGAATTCACATCCCAATCTGCATCCCCATCCCCTCCTGCACCCACATTCCCATCCCAGGCAATCCCGTGGCGATGTCCCGAGGGCTGGTTCCACCTCCTGCCCCACGTTCCTGCCTCTCCCAGCAGGCTTTCCAGGGAGGAATTTTGTACCCAATTCATTACCACGGAAAAATGTATCAGCAGAACCTCGGGAAAATCAGATTCTGTCTCGTTCCCACATCAGCTCACTGGAGGGAAAAATATTTGCAGGAATATCGTTTCAGGTCCATTTATCTCCTTCCCCAACAAACCCAAGGGCACAAATTATTTAAGAGCCTCGCAGGATGAAGAGCAGCAGCCAATATTCCCAACGTTCTTGGGAATACGTGTCAGCCACCAGACAGGGCTGAGAGGCGCTGCCATGGCCAGGACAAGAAATCAATTCCCAGCTCTTCTTCCAGCTCTGCTGTGTTTTCCACCTTTTCCTTTGTGTTCTGTTCTCTCAGCATCAGCTCTGGGCAACAACAGAATCCCTGGATGCTTTGGGTGGGATCTTAAAAACCATCCCAGCCCTGCCACGGCAGGGACACCTTCCACCATCCCAGGCTGCTCCAGCCCGGCCTGGGGCACTGCCAGGGATCCAGGGGCAGCCACAGCAAATCTGGGAATTCCAGCCCAGCCAGGAATTCCCAATTCCCAATCTCCCACCCATCGCTGCCCTCTGGCCGTGGGAGCCATTCCCTGTGTCCTGTCCCTCCCTGCCTTGTCCCCATCCCTCTCCAGCTCTCCTGGAGCCCCTCCAGGCCCTGCCAGGGGCTCGGAGCTCTCCCTGGAGCCTTCCCTTCTCCAGGGGAACATTCCCAGCTCTCCCAGGCCGGCTCCAGAGGGGCTCCATCCTACCCCAGGACCTGTGTCCCCACCACACCTCCTAGAAAGCACCAAACCCCAAATCCATGAGTACTTCCCAGTTTTCCCACAGAAAGAGCAGGATCAGTAGCACACTCCCCACCTCTGCCAGCCCTCCTGACAACCACCCCAGGATTATTTTCCATTCGTTTTGCCCATGGATATCCCTCCCTCCCGGCTCCCAGATTACAGCTCCTGCTGCTGGCATGGAAGGGTTTCCATTTTTTTGAGCTTTTTCCCCCCCGGCAGCCCACGCTCCTCTGACGCCTCCACCCCGATCACGGGCCTGCTCCCCTCTTCCCAGTTCTCCACATGACTAATATTCATTTGCAGGATAAATTCCCAGCTCTGGCTCGGAAGCAAACAGGCTGCCTGCAGTGGAGTTATTTATTAGGGAATTAAGCAGCCGTTTGTCAAAGGAAAAGGCTTTGGAGTGTTTTATTCCCTGCTCCCAGCTCAGCCTCCCAAACCGAGGGCTCTGGGAACCAGCAAATCCCAAATCGCACCTGAACAGGTGCAACAATGCACAGGTTCCAGTGGAAATATCCCAAAATATCCAATCAAACCCCTCTCCATCGCTTCAAAAACAGGGAATGCTTTTTATGCGTGTGGGGAATCCAGAGGAGCTGTGGCTGCCCCATCCCTAAAAGTGTCCAAGGCCACTCAGATGGGACTTGGAGCCACCCGGGATAGCGGAAGGTGTCCCAGGCATCCAATTAAGGATGATCCTTAATTCCCCGTCCAACCCAAGCCATTCCATGATTCTGTGACTCACTGTCAGCCCAGCTCAGAGCTGCATCCCCGGATTAATGAGGGGGCAGATGGAGGCCAAAAAAAAAAAAGCCGTAAATAAATGCTTTGGCTAATTCCACCCTCTAATAATCCTCCAATTACTTCCAAATTTCCAAAGGACGCAGATGGAGCCGGCTGTTTTCTAGAGCTCATCATAAATCGCCTTGAAAAGCATCCCAGCCCTGTTATTTATCCCATTTGAGTGCCGAGGTGGGGAAATCACGGATCATTAATCAGCTTTTAACGCCTCCCCCCCTGCCCTGGGAGAGGCAATTCTGGCACCCAAAGGTTCCCTGGCTCTTTTCCCTCTCCAAAGGAACGCCAGGAATTTCACCTTCAGCCGCTGGAATGTGCTTTGCTGGACACAGGGACAACCGGGCGTCCTTCCCAACAGGGAAAAGTTCATTTTCGTCAGTGGGAAAAGAGGGAATTAATTGGGAATTGCAGCCACCCAGCAGCACGTGGTCCCAACAGCCACAAAAAGGGCATCTCTGCGTCCTGGGACTGGGGGGAAGGGGAATCTCCAGCAGGAATTCCGGGCCAAAATGCACAAATATCCCTCTTTTTGTCAGGTTTTTGCCTTTTTCCTTAGGAAGAGCTCCTGCCCTGCAGGTTAAAACCCCTGGAACTGAGCCAGGGGCTCCTCCCTGTGCATCTTGGGGGGCTGATCTGCCTTAAACCAGCAGCTCATCTGTAAAACCTTCGAAACACCGGTAAAAAAATAATCACACAGTGAAGTCTGATGGGTTTCTGATAACTGAGCTGATTCGGAATTGTAATTCAAGGCCCTTGAAGGGAAGAGCAAAGCCTGGTTGGCCCTTGATATAAAAACACCCAGCGCTCACCCTCGGCCCTGTCGGACTGAGGGAGGATTTGCTGCTGCAGGAAGAGGATTCCCAGAGCACCCTCCCCTCTCCCAGGGCTGCAGAGGAAATTATGGAATCTTGGAATGGCTTTGGGTCAGAGGGGAAATCAGGGATCTGCCCAATCCCTCCAGGCACGGGCAGGGACATCTCCCACCATCCCAGGCTGCTCCAGCCTGCCCTGGGACACTGCCAGGGATCCAGGGGCAGCCCCAGCTTCCCTCCAAATCCAGGGACAGCAGCTGCTTCACCCCATTTTCCCAGGGAAAACTGGGATATCCTGATGTTCATGTCTGGAATGATGACAGATGACTGAGATTTGCCACCTGCCGGAAAACAGGGCCACAAACGGGGGGCCAGCCCCCAAAGCAGGAGGGTTTCAGCCCTCAGGCTCTCCCCCTCCGGTGCCACACTGTTTTTTCCATGGAAGTTTCAGCTGCCAGCCTGGGAAGGGCACAGCCAGAGCGTGGGGCTGCAGCTCCAGCAGCTCCCAGCTCCTCTGGGCATTAACATTTCCCCGGCACCAGCACCAGGCTGCGCCTTGGTTAAAGCGCTGATGGCTTGGAACGCTCCAGAACGTTCTGGCAATCCGTGGCCAGGGAGCTGGGAATGTTCCCCTGGAGAAGGGAAGGCTCCAGGGAGAGCTCCGAGCCCCCGGCAGGGCCTGGAGGGGCTCCAGGAGAGCTGGAGAGGGATGGGGACAAGGCAGGGAGGGACAGGACACAGGGAATGGCTCCCACTGCCAGAGGGCAGTGATGGGTGGGAGATTGGGAATTGTTCCCTGAGAGGATGCTGAGGCAATTTTTCCATTAAAAAATCATTTTGGTTAAAGGAAAAAAAAAAAAAGACAGCATCTTCTGAAATGGAAGACACAAAACGTGTCCTAAAGGTACCAACCATAAAAATCCTTTATGAATCCACGAAAATACCACAGAATCCCAGAATTATTTGGGCTGGAAGATGATTAAAGACCCCCTAAATCCGACCCACGGGCAGGGACACCTCCCGCTGTCCCAGGCTGCTCCAAGCCCCATCCAGCCCAGCCTTGGGGATTCAAGGGCAGCCACAGCCTCTCCGGGAATTTTAATCCCTGGGAATTCCAACACGCAGAGATTTAACACATGATCTCTGTGCGCAAGACCATTTCTAAGATCCCTTCCAACGCAAACCACTCCAGGATCCCACGCTCCCGTGGCTCCAGGTCACACTCCTGCCAGTCAGACGAGGTTTTATCCCAAACATTTTATTTCTCCTCACCCTGCGGAGCAACCCCGGGCTCCTGCCCCGCTCCTCAATTCAGACACGTTGTTTATCTCCTTCCATAAATACCTCCTGCCTTATTCCCACTGTTCTCCCGGAGCACTCCTGACATTTAAACAGAGCCATGACACCACAGGTATTTTCTTTATCAGCCAGGCCTCTTCCAGGGGCACTTTTTAATCCCTCACACCCCCAGATTTCCCTGGCACCCTCAGCAGCTCCTCCTGGTCTTTGCCAGGACCATCCTCAGCCCAGATCACGGCAGGTTTCCAAAATCCCATGGAAGCAGCGCAGGAAAACACATCCTGCTCCTGCTCCCACATCCAGGGATGCAACGGGCTGCTGGCAGGTGAGGAGCCTCCTTTTTTTGTACCAAAAAAGAGGAGAAAATGAAAGCTCGGCAGCCTCCGGGGTGGCCCTTCCGGGCCTGGAGCAGGGTTTTCCATCCTTTGGGAAGAGCAGAGGCAGGAGCAGCTATCTGGATCAGACATTCCGTGCAGCAACACACATTCCACGCAATAATTAATCCTGGCTGAGAGACTCTGCCCGGCTATTTTTATCCTCTCCTGGTGTGTTTTTTTTTTATTCCCAACCCCGGGCTCTGCTCCGTTCCTCTTCCCCGGGGCTGGAATGCGTCAGGGCCCACCCCAGCCCCCCCAGCTCCCTCCCTGGAGCAGGTTCCTTTTCCAGGAGCCATCTGCCACATCCCCAGGTGGGCACCACTCCCCTCCCACCCGGCCGGGATTGACTCAGCAGCACCAGAAGGGCAGGATTTCATCCCCTGCTCCACGCGGCTCCTGCGGGGAAGCAGCGGGAAAAAGGGATGGAGGCAGGAGGGATGGGAATGGGAGAGGCGATGGATCCCCTTCTCCTTGGATGGGGACATTCCCAGGGATAAAATGGGGCTTGCATAAAAAACTGGGATTGCCCGTTCGCGCCTTGGAAAAACGCAGTGGGTGCTCTCCAGAGCTCCCCACGGCCTCAGGTATTCCCAGATTTTTCCTGACAGCACAGCCCCATGAAAACATTCCTTGTGCTGAACAGAGAATCCCAGACTGGCTTGGATGGGAAGAGAAATTAAGGATCATCCCATCCCACCCCTGCCATGGCAGGGACACCTCCCACTATTCCCAGGCTGCTCCAAGCCCTGTCCAGCCTGGCCTTGGGCACTGCCAGGGATCCAGGGGCAGCCACAGCTGCTCCGGGAATCTGCGCCAGGAAAAAACTCCTTATGGAAAGGGCTGTCCAGCCCTGGCAGCCCCCATCTCTGGAGGAATTCCAAAGCCCTGTGGATGTGGGGACATGGGGCAGCGGTGGCCTGGGCAGTCCGGGAATGGTCGGACTCCGTAGTCTCAGAGGGATTTTCCCAAAAAGAAAAAAAAAAAAAAGAAAAAAAGAAGCG
>WBMY01010751.1:20998-32546 GCA_013397315.1 Donacobius atricapilla | reverse complement strand
AAAAAAGCTGGCTCTGCTTTTCATGGAGTTAGGGCTCCAAAATGCAGCTGGGAACGAGGGGGTTCATTTGTAGCTCGATGTTGGGAATGGTGGGGAAGAGCCACGGGGAGAAAGGAACACTCTGTTAAATCCCAGGAGGTTGGTGGAGGTCAGAGCAACCCCTGAGGGAAGCCTGGGGACCAGTGAGAAAAGAAGGGGGGGAGAAAAGAAAAAAAAAATCCCTTTACCCTCCTTTCTGCTCTCCAAACGAGAACATTTGCATGGTGAGGCTGAGCCCAGCCCTCCCCTCCAAACACCCACCCGGCCATATGGGCCCAGCACCAAAATAGAGCTTCCCTCTGCAGCCCTAAAAACACCCCCAGGCATCCAGAGACGCCTTCCTGGATGGAAAACCCGGCTCCCTGCAGATGGAAAGGGACGATTCACTGGGGAGGGCAGCGGGGCCACACGGGCAGAGCATTCCTGGCCTCCAGGATCTGGGATTGTTCCCTGAGTGCTGCCAGAGGGAAGAGCTGCTCCGTGCCAGTGCCCCGGCCTGCAGCCACCCTGTGGAAAATGGATGCTTGGGAGGCTGATTTAGGGGAACAGAAAGTCAGCAGCCACTTTCTGAGCTGGAAGTGATCTGTACCAGCATCGGGGTTGATACAGAGAGGATCATCCGCCTCGGATTGTCCAGAGAAGTTGTGGAATCCCCGTCCCTGGAAGTGTCCAAGGTTGGACGGGGCTTGGAGCAGCCTGGGATAGGGGAAGGATTCCCTGCCCAGGGCAGGGGCTGGGGCTGGATGAGCTTTAGGGTCCCCTCCCACCCAAACCAGTCTGGGATTCCATGATTTCCTAGAAGGCAGCACGGAGCTGTGTTTGGGAATCACCCCTTGGGATTCAGTGCCGCTGGTTTAACGCAGGGATGGGTTTGTTGGACGTCTTTAAAACGTGGAACATTTTGAGGCCATCCCTTCATCCCCAGAACTGCTTCCAACAAAGCTGCTCTGTGATTCCTGCTCCTCACCTGCAGCCCCAGCTGGGCCAGGGAATTCAAGGAGAGACCCCCCCAAATCAACCATGGGAGAGGGAAAACAGCTGGAGCTGGGCCAGGATGGATTTCAGGGCAAGGCTCTTCCCCCAGAGGGGGCTGGCACTGCCCAGGCTCCCCAGGGAATGGGCACGGCCCCAGAGCTCCAGGAGAGCTCGGACAGCGCTCCAGGGATGCCCAGGCTGGGATTTGGGGGTGTCTGTGCAGGGCCAGGAGCTGCATCCATGATCCTGTGGGCCCCTTCCAGCTCTGATATTCCACAGTTTTATGCAAACCTCATTTGGGATCCCGATATTTAAAATCCCTGGAGAACACAGCTTGCACTGCGCGTTCCCAGGGCAGGATCCAGGGGATGACCCCAGAGCCTGCGAAAGGGGCCCACCAGCCCCTGCAGCCCTGCCAACCCCAAACCTCCTGTTCTGAGGGCTCCCTCTGCTCCTCTGTGCCCCTGACAGGCCGCGCCCGAGCAGCTTTTCCAGCTCCTCACCTGCACCCATCTGCCTGGCACTGGGAGCATCCCAGCTCCCATCCCCAGCAGCTGCTGTTGTTGCAGACTGGCAATATAAGTATCTTAGAAGTAGTTAGGCTAAGGCTGCACCAGCTGCTTGGGCCCAGAAGAGGACTGGCTGACCTGAGGATTTGGGCCAAGGAATGTGCTAAAGAAGGAAAGAATAATGATCAGAAAGAGTAGTGGGGCATGCAGAACATTCAGGACTATAAACAGAAATAAGATTAAAATGTAACTAGGCCTGGTGGTGGGAGATTGATGAACTATTCTGGTGGTGGGAGATTGATGAACTATTCTTTTAAGTTAGGCAACCATGTAGATCAATTGTTATCAATATGATGATGTAATCCAAAATTGTGTAGCTCTGCATGTAGGCTAAGTTGTAAAAGGTATAAAAGCTGACCAGAAAATGAGGGTCTTCGGAATCCTGACTTGGGACGCTAGTCCTCAGGTTCCCGGGCCCTGAATAAAGCACCGCATAAACTGACACTCTGTTGGTTTGTGTCCTTGTCTCTACTCACGGGCAACACTGTCACGGATTTCAGAGCCCTGCACGGCCCCAACAGCACATCCCCTGAACCGAACACGGATGGTGGCAGGCAGCCGGCGGCAGGAGCTGACAAACATTCCCTGCCTGACACCAGGAGAGCACAGACCCCCAGGAAGGAGAGGATCGGCGCTGTCAGCGCTGTGGGAGCGCCTGGCAGGCCGGACTGGGGGCTGCAGAAGGCTCCTCAGGAGCCCACATGCTCCTTGCTGGGCCGTGGAGGCGCAAATACACACAAATATCACGGAATGACGCGCTCCCGGAGCGGCTTAGGTGGGAAGGATGTTAAATCCCATCCCATCCCACCCGCTGCCCTGGGCAGGGACACGTCCCGCTGTCCCAGGCTGCTCCAGCCTGGCCTGGAACACTCGCAGGGATGGGGCAGCCCCCCCTTCCCATGCAGCGAGCAGGGATCTCACTGGCACCTCCCCAGCTTGGAAAACCTGGAAAAACCTTTTCCCCTAGGGGAAAAAAAAAAACTCCCAAAGATCATCTCCACGCCCTCAGCAATTTCATGTTGGGTTTTCCCCCTGGGAAATACATTTTCCTGATCCCCCCCGGGTGCATCACCAGGTGCTCACCGTGCCCAAGCTGCTCCTCCACCCCCAGCATCCTCAAACCTCTCCCAGAGGAGAACGAACGCCCCAAAGCAGGTGGGATAACCCTCCCCAAATCCCCCAGGGCCGACATTTCCTGCAGCAGAGGCGGGGGAGGCTCAGGGTCGCTGGATGCTGCTCCCTCCCTGCGGTTGGGATGCGAGGGCGGCACAGGGAAGGGAAATCATTTCCTGCGGCGTGGGCAGCAGGGAGGGAGGCGGTGCCCACCCTGATCCCGCACTCAGGGAGGGTTAACTGGGGCCCCCAGCCCTGGGGAGGCGATGCCATCCAGCAGGCTCGTTATTCCCAGCAGGGTTTGTTATTCCCGGGAGGATCAATCCATTCCCAGGAGGATCGATCCGCCACATCCCAGCCCGAGCTGCACAAATCCCCGCATGCCTGCCAGGGGTTTCTAATTTTACATCCCAGCCTTGCCTGCCATCCCCATCCTGCTGATTTAGCTCTCCCCAGGCTGGCTTTAAAGCCTCCAAGTCTGGAGCAGTTTTGCCATTTTAGGGAAAACGATGCCCGTTTTTTTTTTTTTTTTCTTTTNNNTTTTTTTTCCCCTCCCCCAAAGGTTTCCGAATGGCTCGGGATTGATGACATTGGGAATTCTGGCCAGGGTTCTTTGCCTTTTCCCATCCCAAAGGTCGGGGCACTGCTTTGCTTCCAGGAAAAAAACCCTGCTGGGCTGCAGAGGTGCTGCCGCGCATTCACAGATCCCAGCCTGGTGTGGGTGGGAAGGGACCCTAAATCCCATCCCATTCCACCTCCGCTACCCCGGGCTGCTCCAGCCTGGCCTCGGACACTCCCAGGGCTGGGCCATCCATGGGATAACCTGTGCCAGGGTCTCCCCACCCTCCCAGCCAGGAATTCCTTCCCAATCTCGCATCCAGCCCTCGCAGAGCGCAGCCGTTCCCNGTTCCCTGCGTGCTATCACTTCTTGTCCCAAGTCCCTCTCCAGCTCTCCTGGAGCTCCTTCCCATCCCTGGAAGTGTCCAAGGCCAGGCCGGACAGGACTTGGAGCACCCTGGGATAGTGGGACGGGGAAGGGGTGGACTGGGATGGGCTCTAGGATCCCTTCCTACCCAACGCATCCTGAAATTCCGCGATTTCCATTCCCAAAGCTTTCTGCGTAGGAGCCACCGCCGCTCTTTTTCCCCATCTCATTCCCAGCTGCCCAGTTTGGGATGAACAGGGAGGAAGCCCCGAAGCAGCCACCCCACCCCATCACCCCAGCCCTTCCACACCCCAAAACCGCATCCCGAAGGGAATTCCCTTAGCAGCAGCACCCCCAGAGGCCCCAAATCCAGCTGCTCCAAAGCACACCTGGCCCTGACCCACCTCGGCGCTGCCAGGGCCAGCAGCAGCCGCTGGAATGGCGGATCCCACTCCCTGAAAACCATTAATTGCTTTGTTTGTGTTGTCGGGGCTCTCAGGCTGATCTGCTCAGCACTAATGAGCCATTAACTCCCAATTAGGAGCCTCTCTCGGAGCAGAGCTCTAATTCCAGGCAGTTCTGCTGATGAATTAATTACCAGGTGAGCTCAGCTGCTGCCTCAGAGCGAGGCCTCCAGCACCCCGGGAATGGCATTCCCTAAATATTGCTCCTGGAGACGCATTCCTGTGGGAATACAGACACACCAACATGAAATCCCAGCATGGGCCGGCTGGGAAGGGACCTCAAATCCCATCCCAACGCAGCCCTGCCGTGGCAGGGACACCTCCCACCATCCCAGGCTGCTCCAAGCCGGCCTTGGACACTTCCAGGGGCAGCCACAGCTCCTCTGGGAATTCTATTCCAGGGATTCAGCATCCTCATGCACAGGAATTCCTCCCCAATATCCCAGCTGAAATCTGGGATGCTTTCACAGGCATCGTGGACCAAGCCACAACTCCTGGCACGTTTTTCATGCAGCTTTTACATTTTTAACCTCTTCCACATTAAAAAAAAATTTAAAAAAAAAAAAAAAGGGAAATTCCCAAATTCCCCTTTTTTTTCTGGCTGAGGCCCTTGGCACAAAGCACTCCATGGATTTTTCTGAGCTGGGTCTGGCGGCTGAGCAGCGCTGGGAGAAGCAGCCGGGGGCAGGGAAGTCGTGGGGAATATTAAATATAAACCCCAGCCCCTCCATCACACCGGGCGCTGAACAAGGAGTCAGCGATGCTCCTCTGGGGGAAATCCCATCCCAGCTCCATGCCCCGGGAATTTAAAGTGTCTGCAGCAGAGCGAGGAGCAGGAAAGGCTCCAGGGGAGCGCTGGGAATGTGCTCAGCACCACGGGAACAAAGATGGGAAGAGTAACGCCACGGAATAACAAGGGAAAAGGGTGAAGCACCCATAGGGATGTGGGTTTGGGAGTCTGGAGAGCTGATGTGGGTTTGGGAGTCTGGAGAGCTCTGGGATGAGCTTTTATCTGGCACTGGGAGCGTGGCCCTGCCGCTTGAGCCAAGCCCAGCATCCAGGAGCCACCACACACCCACAGTCCCAGGATGCTGAGGCTGGAAAAGCCTTCCAAGGTCAACCTGTGCCCGATGCCCACCTTGTCACCCAGCCCGGAGTCAGATGGGATATTGGGAAGGAATTCCTGGCTGGAATAGAATTCCCAGAGCAGCTGTGGCTGCCCCTGGATCCCTGGCAGTGCCCCAGGCCAGGCTGGAGCAGCCTTGGGACACTGGGAGGTGTCCCTGCCATGGCAGGGGTGGATTGGGATGGGATTTAAGGTCCCTCCCCACCCAAACCATCCCATGACCCTGCGATTCCATGATCTTTATTGCCCTTGCACCGACAACGTAATTTAAATTTAAACGTGCTCCGATTCTTGGTTACACGGATCCCAAAAATCTTCCAGCAGCCACAACCAGCCCCACGCGCACGTTCAATCCCTGGGGAAGCCAAACCCGGGCCGCAGGCAGGAGCAGGGGGTGCAGGAAGGTGGAGAGAGCCCTCCGCGAGGGCCGCATCCCAGCTCCTTCATCACAATCAGCGCCGCCTGTCCCGGGTGGTTTCTCCCGGAGCCGTGTCCCGGGGGATCCGGCTGCAGCCACAGGTCGATATCCTAACGAGGAGAGGAAATCTCAGCAGGAAAATTGCTGCTCCACCAGCCTGCCTTGCTTCGGCCCCACTGAGCTCTGCACCGCCGGGTTTTCCTTCCCTGGACCTGCCCCGGTGGAGCAGGAGGGGATTCCTGAGGGGGCTGTGGGGCCTGACCCACCCAGATAATATTTTTTTCCTAAAATCTAATCGAAACCGCCTTTTTTCAGTTAGAATCCATTTTCCCTTAAATGCTGGTTTACTCACTGAAGTTGTAGGGGACTGATGCGGCCACGGCAGCTCTATCCCTGTTTTGGAGGTGTGGGACCTCTCAGCATCCCAAAGTCATCACTGCCATGAATCCGAGCTGATGTGGGTTTGGGGGTGGGAAGGGACCTGAAATCCCATCCCATCCCACCCCTGCCAAGGCAGGGACACCCCCACTGCCCCAGGCTGCTCCAAGCCCTGTCCAAGCTTGGACAATTCCAGGGATCCAGGGGCAGCCACAGCTTCTCTGCGCACCCTGTGCCAGGGTCTCCCCACTCTGCCAGCCAGGAATTCCTTCCCAATATCCCATCTAAATCTCCCCAGTCCTTCAGTTTAAAGCCGTTCCCTCTTGTCCTTGTCACACAGCGGCTCTGTGAGCCCTCATCCCTTCTGACAACCCTGAGCAGAAGGAATCCTTGCAGGCAATAAAGGAACAAATCCCCAACAGGAGCAGGAATTCCGGCAGAAGGGGCAGGGCAGAGGCGGGAGAAGCAGAGGGTGATTCCAGCCCAGGCTGCATCCCGCTGGCCACAGCCTCACACGGACCGGGGCTGACCCCGCTCTGCTCCACCATCAATAAATCTCGATAAATCATTTTCCTCTCTGGGGGCACAGTTCTTTGTTTCTTTGTTGGTTCTTTGTTTTTTATCCTGCCCGTGCTGAATGCAGGGGCAGCCCCAGCTTCTCTGGGAATTCCAGCCCAGCCAGGAATTCCCAATTCCCAATCTCCCACCCATCGCTGCCCTCTGGCAGTGGGAGCCATTCCCTGTGTCCTGTCCCTCCCTGCCTTGTCCCCATCCCTCTCCAGCTCTCCTGGAGCCCCTCCAGGCCCTGCCAGGGGCTCGGAGCTCTCTCTGGAGCCTTCCCTTCTCCAGGGGAACATTCCCAGCTCTCCCAGGCCGGCTCCAGAGGGGCTCCAGCCCTGCAGCAGCTCCGTGGCTCCTCTGGGTTTCTCCAGCAGCTCCAGGTCCCTGTGCTGCTGGAGCCCAGGGCTGCAGGAGGGGTCTGAGCTGAGCACAAGGGCAGAGGGGCAGAATCCTGCCTCTCCTGCCGGTCCCAGACTCCAGAGGCACCTGGAGACCCTGACCCAGCGCCCTGCTCCTGGCAGCCCCATCCCTGCCGGGATTTGGGGTGAAATCCCGGGGTTCACCCCCAGCACTCCCAGCACTGGGGCTGAGTTGGCACCTCTGGGGTTTGCTCATCTCCCGCACGACGTGCCCAGGAGCTCCAGAGAGCCACTGGGGCTGGAGAAGAAGGCCAGGGAGGCTGTAACAAATATTGCAGTCGGAGGAGGGAGCTGCTCCCAGCAGCCCAGAGCCTCTCCCAGGCTGGAATGGCACACACAGCTCCAAACCTCTGCAGCCCCGCCACGGGCACTGCTGGGCTCGGTCTGGAGTCCCAGATTAATTCAGAGCCAGGCAGGACGAGGATCTTCCCTGGATGCCTCCGAGGGCAGCTCAGCGGGCAATAAAGAAGGGGCAGCCTTTGTGTCCATAGGCCAGGAAGGGTCCTGGGATCCCAGGAGTGCCATTCCCACCTGGATGCAGCCCCCTCACCCCTTCCTTCTCCCCAGACCCAGCAGGGAAGGGAGGCAGGAGGAGCCCCCAGCCCTCCAGGCTCCTTCCAGCCCGAGCACAGCTCCCCCCAGTTCCTCCCGACACTTTGGATGCCTCTCCTGGAATTTTACCCACGCCAGGCCTCCCCCCCGTCCCGCTGCCAACCACTCTTATCATCACTTATCACTTATCATCACTTCACGGGGGCCCGGGTGCAGCTTGGGTTGTGTAACATGCACGGAGCTAAACCAGAGCTCTTCTCCTAAAGCTCAGCTCCAAAGCAGCCCAAGAGCCAGCAGCAGGCTCAAAGCAAGGCCTCAGCTCCAGCTGCTGTATGCCATGAGCTGGGAGTGCCCAGCTGGGACTAACCCGGCGGCAAAGGGCAAAGAATGGGAACAGGCTCGGGATCTTCCCTTGGGGCGAACCCCCAGCAGCTTCGGGAAGAGCTGGGATGGGAGGGGAGAGAGGGGCTGGGAGGGANGGTGGGATCCCCATCCCTGCGGGGGTTTCACAGCTGTGCCCACAGACACCCCCTCTCCCCACATCCCGCTCCCCACACGCTTCCCAGAGAATTCCAGGGGTTCAAAACCCTCCAAAGGCAGAAGCAGCCCAGAGTTCATCATGAGCAGAGCTGGGGGGTTTGTGCCTTTCCACAAGGAGACACCGAGTGTGGCTGCCCAGGGAAGGCCGGTCCAGCTGGAACCATGGAATTCCAGCATGGTTTAGGCTGGAAAAACCTCTCAGAACATCAAGTCCCACCATCCCCAGCACCGCCCAGGCCACCACTGCCCCGTGTCCCCAAGTGCCACATCCTTTAAATCCCTCCAGGCCCAGACAGCCCTATCCACGAAGGAATTTTCCCAAATATCCAACCTAAACCTCCCTGGTGCAATGGAAGGCCATTCCCAAGTCATGATCCCTGAGGAGAGCCAGTCCCTGAGGAAGCAGCTGGGAGCGAGCTGGAATATTTAAACCCCCCCTTCATTGTGCAGAGCTGTAAATAAAGAACCGTGAGCACGGAAGTATCCAGGCCAAGGAACAGGTATCCATGGAAAAGCCAGCTGGGCGTTCCTGGCAGGTTTGGAGCGGCACATCTGCCCGAGGCAGGGACCCTGCTGCAGATTATTGAAACAATAAATTAGCGATACTGAGGAGGGATCAGCCGGCTGCTGACAAAGCCCTCTGACAGCAGCATCCATAATTCACCGAGGGCAAATATCCAGGGAAAGCTGCGCTGCCAGCACACGCAGGAGGCAAATAAGGACTGGGAGGAAGCTGCCACAGAGAAAAAAATGGCTCAGATTTCAACAAAATAAAGGATTCAAGGAGCCACTGCATGACAAGGACAGGAGGGAATGGCCTTAAACAGGAGGATTTAGGTTGGATATTGGGAGGGAATTCCTGGCTGGGAGGGTGGAGAGGCCCTGGCACAGATTCCCTGCGGCTGTTCCTGGATCCCTGGAAGTGCCCAAGGCCAGGCTGGATAACCTGGGACAGTGGGAGGTGTCCCAGCCCGTGGAATGGGATGGGATTGAAGGTCCTTCCATCCCAAACCATTCCAGGACCCAGTGAATCAGCACCACTGGAGCACGGCAGCGTTTTACCTGCCCGCGGATTTCTCCAGGAGGAGCGGTCAGCATCCCCACAGCCCAGCACTCCAGGAAAAAAATTCCAGCCCCTTGCCTTCCCCTTTCCCACCCCACCGCTCCCAAAGGCCCTGCTCCAGCTGCAGCAGGACACAGCTGAATATTCCCCTTCTCCCTGTCCTTCCCCCCCAGTTCCTGGCAGATCCATGGCAGCCGTCAGGGTTTGGTGCTTGGATGAGCGCACACGGGAAAAATCACCCCTGCTCAGCCCTCCCAAAATAATCCACGGAAAAACGGGGCTCCACGGGGAGCCTGCTGATCTGTGGAAGCGCGGGATCAGCACAAGGAGGCTGCTGGGGCAGAAGGAATTCTGTTTGATCAAGCGTGAGCAGGGAGTTTTGGCAGAGCCGCGGTTTCGGCTCGGTCACCGGGGTTATCCGTGGGGAAAAGGGAAGCGCCTGCCCGGCTCCGGGTCAAAAGCACTCCCAAATCTCTCCCGAAATTTCTCTCCTAGGCTTCCTAAGAGATCTCAGGGAGAAAAGGAGGGAGCGGGGAAGGCCTGATGAGGAGAAATGTGGGATTTTGGGGAACTGCTGCCTCGGGCAGGAGGAGGGAGCATCATCCAAGATAAAAAGTTATGTAAGGGATGGATCCCAGAATCCCAGACTGCTCTGGGTTGGGAGAGACCTTAAATCCCAGCCCAGCGCTGCCATGGCAGGGACACCTCCCACCATCCCAGGGGTCCAGCCTGGCCTGGGACACTTCCAGGGATTTGTTGTGACCAAACTCTTCCCCCCCACCAGACACTTCCCTGTATTTTCCCAGCACATTCCACCTTTTCCTCAGCTTTAAAAAATCCCTTTTCCCCCTTTTTTCAGCCCAGCAGCTCCAGTGGGGCAGAAGGAAGCTGGAGCTGAAGGTCCCAGTCCCAGGAAATCCTGGCTTTGCTGGGGCCAAACGTGTTTGTCCACATGACCAAAAAAATATTGGATTTTCCACTGACGGATTTCCTATAACAGCAGCGCTGGGAAAAGATCTGCGGAATGTTCAGCCCTGAGAGTTTTAAAGGAACATTGTGTCGTGCTCAGGCTGTGCTGAAAAATATTTAAAATAGAATAAACGCAATTTCAAAGCCACTTTCAATACGTGAAGTGCTGAATCCTCTTCTCCTGTCGCCCTCCCAACCAACACACGAAAAAAAATCCCAAAATCTGAATGGAAAGATTAAAAAAAATCATAAATAAATTGACTTTTAAAGGTCCCTTCCAACCCAAACCATTCCAGAACTCTGGCATTTTATGCTCCACCTTTAAAGTCGCTGAATTTGTATTGAGGTTTCCCACTGACCCTGAGCACAGACATCCAAAAAAATCCCGTTTTAAATGGGATTATCAGAATCCTGGTGATTTTCAGATCTGCCCCAGCTCTTTATTCCCTGAGGTTGCTGCATTCCGCGCTTACCCCCACGGACCTGAGAGAACCCTTCCTGTGGTTCCATAATTCCATTTTTTTTCACGTTTTTAAAAGCAAAACCAGAGGAAAAGGCCTTTGATGCCATCCCTATCTCTTTAATTAAAAAGCCTGGCAGGCTCTGGAGTTCTTTAATCAGCAAATCACGGGAAGAGGTTTCCAAAATAAATTTAATGAGTTTGGAAAAGGGATGCACAAACCATTCCTGCAGGGTTTTGTCTGCTTCAGATTCCCATTAATGGCTCGGTTTTTTAGGAATTTTAACAGCTTATCAATAAACTTCAGGACAACACAAAATCATAAAGAGTTACATAATCCCAAACACATCCAGAGGCAAATCCCAGCAGGAAAATCCAGGATGAAACTCAAATTCTCTCCAGGAACGGCACCAGGGAGCTTTGCTGACAGCAGAGCTTCCAATTCTCCACCTCAACAGTGGGAAATGAGGACAAAAGGATCGGAAAATAAACCCCTGGAATGTTCTTCCCAGTTCCAGGTTATCCTAACAATGGAGAGGTGGAAGAGATACCCAAACCAGCCTGGAATGATCGGCACGGACCCTCAGGAATCACCACCAGCTCCGGGGGCTGAAAGGCCACTGGAACATCTCCCCTGGGAAAGGCTCCAGAAAATGGGAACAATCCCAGTGCCAGAGTGGGGCTCCTCCAGCTCCCGGGGCGGGGAGCAGCTCAGAGCACTCCCCAGGCAGGGATTTTCGGTCATGGAATCCTGGGNATTCCAGGAAGGATCAGAAGCTCCCACAGAATTCCAGAAAGGATCAGAAGCTCCCAGAGGATACCAGGAAGGATCAGAAGCTTNGGGGACGAGCAGATTCCCGGCCGGGGTGGGAGGAGGAAATCCTGGGAGCGGGAAGGGAATGAGGGACAGGGAGCAGCGGCACCCAAAGGGTCCTGGGGACAGACAGGAACCTGCTCCAGGGAGCCCTGGAAAAGCT
>WBMY01010750.1:163867-241696 GCA_013397315.1 Donacobius atricapilla | reverse complement strand
ACATACCTTGGGCATGTCTTACAGTGTAAGCTAGGACAAGTGTAACAGTCCAGTTGGGTTAATTTTTAGTGGTGCTGTGAGCTCCTTGGATCGGGAATGGAAAGAAGAGTGTAGCTGTCAAATCAGTTATTGTCAAATGTGCTGGAAGGTGAATATTATTAAAGCAGGTGGAAAAAAAGATAAAATTGAGAGTTAACTTCAGTATGAAAGCACAGAAAGCTGCCTTCATTTCATCTTCTTCCTTTTCTTTGGTTCTTTTCTGCTTTTCAGTATTGTTTTCTTTAAGTGCAGTAAAAGCTGGAAGCTAATTATCATAGGATGGTTTGGGTTAGAAGGGAACTTAAAGATCATCTCATTGCAACCCTCCTGCCAGGGGTAGGCCCATCTCTCACTTGACAAGGTTGCTCAGAGCTCCATCCAGCCTGGCCTTGGACACTTGCAGGGATGGGGCGTCCACAACTTCTCTGGGGGACCTGTTCCACTGCCTCACACCTTCGCAGTGAAGAAGTTCCTCCTAATATCTAATCTAAACCTGCACTCTTTCTGTTTGAAGCCTTGTCGTGCCATTACATGTGCTTGTAAAAAGTCCCTCTCTATCTTTCTTGCAAAGTCCCTTCATGTATTGGAAGGCAACAATTAAGTCACTCCGAAGCCTTTTCTTTTACAGGCTGAACGAACCCAAATTTCTCAGGTTTTCCCTGGATGGAGAGATGCTCCATACCTCTAATCATCTCGGTGACCTCCTCTAGACTTGCAGCAAGGTCCATGTGGGTTTTTTTGCTGAGGACCCTAGAGCTGGATTCAGCTAAAGAATAGTGCCCTGGTTTGAAATCACAGAATAATTTTGATTCTGTAGTTCAACCTCCTACTCAAAGTAAGTCAATCTAGATCATGTTAGTCAGGACCTGGTCTGGTTGAGTTGTGACTGCTTCCAAGTGTGAAGATACCCCAGACTTTTTGGGCATGTTCCAGTGCATAATCATCTCCATATGTTTTTTTTATTTTTCCTTTTATCTCTCTGGGATTTATTATTTTGCCTCTTGTGTATGTTGCCTCTGATCTATCATTGTGTACCTCTAAGAAGATTCTTGCTTCATCTTTTCTCTATCCTGCAGTTAAGTAGTTGAAGACAGCAGTGAGATCCTCCCTTTGCTGCCTCCCTTTAGGGTTAACAAAACACATTCTTCCTAATCCTGAATTTGTTCAACCTGACAGTATCCTTCTTGTATTGAGGAGCCCAAAACGGAGAATGATGTTCTGTATATAGATGAAGAACGTAAAGGTGAGGAATCATTTCCTCTGCCTGCCTTGCTACAGTATTGCTAGCACAGCCCAGCAGAGTTGGCTATCTCTGCTGCAGAGGCACTTGCTGCTAACATCTTCCACTTGCTGCCAGCCAGGACTCTGCACAATTAAGTCACTCCGAACAGGTTCTGCTTTCTATCTGCAGGGCTGCTTTCTAGGCAGTCAGTCCCAGCCTGTACTGCTCCGTGAGGCTGTTCTCTTCCAGAAACAGATCTTTGCACATGCCTTTGAAATTCATTGATTCCCAGTTGCCCATTTCTCCAGCCTCTTGAGGGCTTCTGAAAGGCAGTCTGGCATCCAGAATGTGCACTGTCCCCAGCCTTCCCACAGCCAGCTGTGGCCTACTAAGGGTCTGTTCTGTTCTACCAAAGATGCTTTACAGGATTGGTTCCAATATCAGTCCCTGAGGATCCCCACTAGGACTTGGTTTCCAGCTGGGCTTTGTACAGCTTATCTATTTCCAGACCATTTTCCACCCATCTCTTAGTCCATTTACTCAGTGCGTATTTTTCAAACTGTGTATGAGGATGCATGACCTGGCAATATGCATTGTTTGTTTTGTGGGAAAAATTATGTTTTGTGAAAAAAATCTCAACACGTTTTGTTTAAATCCATTTTTGATAATAGATGTTAGGTTTTAGATTTTTTGAGATCTTACCCTTACTATTTAGTGGTAGGAATAATGTTTTTTGTTATCCTTGGAATTGTGTTCTGGGGAAAATATTTCAGACAGTGAACTTGGTAGTTACTGGAATTCTCTTAACTTTCTATAGATTTTTTTCTATTTTATTGAAGAGCTTGTGGTCACTTACAAAAGATGACCAAAGCTTTAAAGAAAATGGAGAGTGATTTATTGAAGCAGCAACACCCTTAGAATTGTTTACAGTGCCATAGAATAACTCAAAAAATGTTTGCCAACATGTCACAGTATGCTGTAACACTTTTTTAAGGTTCTAGAAATTGCGAAACTATCCTGTCAAAGATAGGTATTAAATCATGAGAATAGAGCCCTCTGTTCCTACTGGCATAGGATTTTTCTGACAACTATACTTGTCTCTTAATGAATACAGTGTAACAAAAGTGAACTGCTTTTTGTTGAGAGGTTAACATTTTGCAATTGAATAAAATATCTTCTTGTTGGGAACTATATAAATATTTCAAGATTATTTTTTTCTATTCTGTTAATTTTAGTTTTATGCTGTTCTTGTGAATGTGGGAGGTGCCTACAGGGTATGTACTGAAAGTCCATAATTTCTGGGTTTGCACTCAAAGAATTTACTCTAGTGAGATCGTAGCACTGGCTCTTTTACATGAAACAATTAATCTGAATGCAGGACAATTTTTTTTATCTTGGATCTTTATCTTTTTATCTTGAATTTTTTGTTCTTTCATATTAATTGCAAACTTTTATAGGTAGTGCTGTCAGTGCATAACTCAGTTGGCTAATTTGTATGTAAGAAAGCAAAAAAGTATTTTTGTTTTTTTTTTAATAAACAACCAGAAATGAAACTCTTTTTTTCAAATCCTCAAATGTTAGGAAATGCCAGAATTAATGCCCAAGATGAAATTCCATTAGGGTCTGTAAGTTAGAAATGACAATCAGTGTCTTTTTCAGTCACAGTATCTTACGTAAAAACAAATTCCACATTACATCCTAATGCCTTTCCTCTGTAAAAACCCTACACATTTGTTGTCATTTCCTATTGCTGTTTTGTATTTCACAATATGATGTAGGAGAATGCTCTGCCAGTGACTTTCCTATCTCTGTCTCCAGGTTCAACAGTAGAAGTAACCCAGGTCTGGAAGACAATGGTCAGGATTCTCCACAGCTGGAGAGTCATAAGTAAGTTTGGTAGTGGTTTAGGTTCTGGAACTTCTGTACTGTGTGCTGTGCTGATCTTGATGTTGCCTCATAATGTTGTTTTTTCTTTTTGTTTTTTCTTTTTTTCTGCAGTCCTTGGTCAGCTGCATCACCAGCCAGCTCTCCTGTGATAGCACCTGTGATGTTCTCAGCTATTGTAGAGGAAGAGCTCCAGCAAGAAGCTGCTCTTATTAGGAGCAGAGAAAAACCTTTGGCATTGATCCAGGTAAAGTGCTAAGTTACTGCTGCTCCAAAGTAACACGAGGAGTTTTCAATGGCTCTTTCAGAGATCAGTAATTAGTATTAATTATGTATTAGTACATGTCATTTACATAATGATGATAAATATAATTTAATAATAACTTCACTCTGCTGTTTGATAAAGTAGGCCTCTGTTAAGGTCAAAATGACTGAGTCCATGATAAATGTATTTGCAGCATCAGAGAATGGTTGAGCTTGGAAGGGACCTCTGGAAATTGTCTCATCCAAACCCCTGCTCAGAGCAGGGTCAGTTTAGAACAGGTTTCTCAAAGCCAAGCAGTGTTTGATTGTCCGCAAGGATGAAGACTAATGGCCTCTCTAGCAAACCTGCTCCAGGGACCCCCCTCACACCAAAAAAGATTTTTAAATGCAATTTTCTGTTTTTCATTCTGTGCCCATTGCCTTTTCTCCTGTCTTTGGGTACCACTGAGAAGAGCATGGGTCAGTTGTCTTTATTCTCTCCTAGCAGGTATTTATACACTTTGATAAGATCACCCTTAGCCTTCTTTTACCCACGCTAAATGAGTACAGTGTGCTCAGCATCTCCTCAGTGTCAGATGAGCTGGGCTCTTAATTGTTTTTATGCCATGTCACTGGACTGTTCATTATATCCATGTTTCTCATGTCCTGGGAGATCAAGAAGTAGACCCAGCACTTCAAGTGTGTCTCACCCAGTGCTGAGTAGAGGGGAAGTGTCATCCATCTAATTTTTCTGGCAGTGCTGTCCCTCACAGAGCACAGGAGGCTGTCACCCTTCTTTGCCACATGAGTGCACTGCTGGCTAAACGGCTGAGTTTTAGGACCAGGACCCCGGCTCCTTTTATGCTAGGCTGCTTTCTGGCTTGTCAACTCCCAGTGTATATTGACGTCTGGGGTTTTTCTTCTCAGGAGCTGGACTATGTGTTTCTCTTTCTTGAACTTCCTTGATTGAGATTCCTTGTAGCCCATTTTTCTGGCATTGTCTGGGTCTCTCTCAGTGGCAGTACCACCATCTGGTATATCAGCCACTCCTCCAGTTCTCTACTGCTGGTAACTTTGCTGAGGGTGCACTGTGTCTCTTCCTGTGGGTAATTAATGAAGATGTTAAACAATACTGGCCCTAGTCTCAGTGTCAGTGCTAGTTACTGGCCTCTAGGTGGACTTTGTGCCACTGGTCACAGCCCTTTGAGTTCAGCCAGTTTTCAGTCTGTCTCACATTGCATTTATGAGGTCTGTTTGTAAGCTTGCCCACTTAAACTCTTAGTTAATACTTAAACAGTACCACTTTCCTGGGGATCACCTAGTGGTCACTCGGATCCTGTTGCCCTTCTTGAGGGTAGGAATGACATTTGATTCCTTTTAGTTCTCAGGAATTAACCCTTATTTTTGAAAAAACAATTTTTCAAACATTTTTTTGAGTGTGGTCTTGTGGTCATTTTGTCTGGCTCTGATCTCCAGAGCCTGGCATTGCTGGAGACTGATCTTAACGCTTAAGACCAAGATCAAGAGCCCCAGCCTTTTCCATGTCTTTTTCATTCAGTTGTAGATCCATGTTGTCTTTTTTTATTGCTGTAGAAGCCTGTTCTGTTGCCCTTCATGTTCCTTGCCAGATTCTACCACAGATGGGCTTTGACTTTCTTAATTCTTTTCCTGTATTTGGAAACAGTGTCTCTGTTTTCCTTCTGTGTCACCTTTCTCTTCTTCCACATCTTTTATGCTTCCTTTTTGTTTAAGCTCTGTCAGGAGCTCTTTTTTTTTTTGTCTGTGCAGTCCTCTTGCCATTCTTACTTGGCTAGGAAGCTCGTTGGCATGGTCTGTTCTTGAGCTTGGCAGAGGTGATCTTGAAAATCAACCAGCTGTCCTGGACCTTTCTTCTTTCTCGGGCCAAATCCCATTAATTTCTCCAAGCAGATGCCTTCATAGCCTTCACCTTGGAAGTCACAAGTTGTTTGCTATTTCTCTTGTTCACACCTTTCAGGATCCTGAACTCCAACATCTCATTGTCATTCCAGCCAGGGCTGCCCTCAACTTTCACATCCCTGACCAGTCCTTTTTTTTGTAAGCATTAGATCCATCAGAATATCTCCCTTGATCATCTGTGTTAAGAAGTTTTACCAATGGGGAGATGCCTTAGAGTGCTTGTGTCCATCTCTCTTGCCTTTCCAGCAGTTATCAAGGTGCCTCAAGTTTCCCATGAGGAGCAGGCCTGAAAGCATGAGGTTTCTTCAAGTTGTCTGAAGAATGCATCATCTAATACTCCTTCCTGATTAGGAGGTCTGATAGATTCAGGACCAGTAAAGCCAGTTCATAACCATGCCTGTGGTGTAAATGTAGACCTGACACTGACATACGTGCTCTTTTTCCCTTCCAGATTGAGGAGTGTGCTATTCAAGACTTACTAGTCCACTACGAGGCTTTTGACAACCCTGAAGAATTTGTGACCGTTGAAAGGGCTCCACAGGGACCTATAGCAGCACCTATGTGGAACAAGCACTAATTCATACTCTTCACAGTCCTCCCTTCCACAGTTTTCACAGTTGTATGTGCACTTTTGAAATTGTAATTCTTCTTACAAGTAAAATAGGACTGGAAGGATAAGAATCATGTAATTTTTAGCATCGGCGTTAAAACACTGCCCATAATCACTAGATATTTGTTAGAGAGAACGAAATAATGTGTTCACTGTGTCCTTTACCCACAGTATTTATTGTATGTATGTTTTGAGAGCATTTCTTTAATGACACATATAATTAGTAATGTTACATGAGGCTGTAGATTGGGAATGTATTTGCTAATCTTAAGTTCTAAGGGTTTTTTGTTAAATTAACAGGTGAAAAGTTTAAACCAGTGTTTATTTTGTGATTTAATGTGGAATTGAATGTGCAGAATTAAACACCTTTGAAGTTTGGGGGGTGGTGTGTCCGTCAGACCTTTCTTGCAAATTTGGAGTATTGGAAAAAAGTTTGTGCTTGAACTTCATGTAAAGTACAGTTTGACAATGCAGTTTTTTTACGTGTGCAAGTCCTGGTTCTCTGGTTGCTGTGGCCAGCACATTTCCCTGTTGTGCCCCAGGCTGTGCCTCCCTGCCCGGTCGTCGCCTGCGCTTGGCTCAGCTGTGCATGTTTGTGCTGTGAGTGAGCCTGGCCTTGGAGCAGCCAGCTCTGTCTTGAAGTAAAGCACACAGCTCAAGAGAACATGGTGCCACTTAATTAGCCCATCTATAGTCTTACTCTGGTATATATGGTACGGTTTTAGAACCGCTGTGTTTGGGGATGATTCACTTGAAGTGCTGAGGAAATAAAAGATCTGTGTATATGTTGTTAAAGCTATAGGGGCGAGTGCTTGACTGGGAAATTTGCAAACACCTAAGCTGCAAAGATTATGATAGATGGCTTTCAATATTGTGTTCCAAAGTTCTCTGTGCCTGGTTGAAACAAATTTATAGATATAAAAAAAAAAAAGAAAAAAAGGTAGCCTTATCTGCAATATTTTGTCTAGATTGTCTTGTTTGTATAGGTGTGTTTGAACTTGTACTTCCTCAGTAATGTCATACTCATGAACTCTGGAAAACTGGAATGGAGAGATCTGCAGAAAATGAATGTAAAGAATTGATCACTGTGTGATAAAAGAATCTTGAAAAAAGTGATGTAGATATGTCTTAATGATTTCAGGTCAAGCTACACCAAAAAAATCCACCACGAAAGTTGTAAAAAACCGCAATAAATGGTAAAATCTTGATTTATACGAAGTTAGTATACTTCTATGTGCTGTCTATATATAAGCAATTATTTAGGTAACTAGAGTAATCGATAAGTATTTCTTTTGTGTCAAATAAGAACTGTAGACATTTTGAAGCTACACAGGAAAGGAAATATGTAGGTTTTAATTCTGTTTTAAATTTTACTGGTAATTCATTCAACTAAACTGATGATCATACTTGCATCAAGGGCTTTACTTGGTGCACTAAAGGGCCTTAGGGCCTGCTGAAACTATCCTCTGGTTTAAAAGAAGGCTTATATAATGTGAGAAATAGCTATAGAAGCAGCAGGCCTTTCCAGGTGGGAACCAAATTTTTTATCAAATGTAAAATTATCGTGAATTTGCTAATTTGCTTTTTTCAAAATATGCTGTTGAAAATCTCATTCTCCTGAAATTTTAAGAGGATTTATGTTTCCACCATGCCAAGGAGCTTGACTGCTTTCAAGTTGTGGTTTTATTGTCACAGTTTGTTCAGGCCTCACTACTGATTATATGTAATATTCATAAACAAAAATTAGGAATGATCAGTGTACCACTCTTCTGGAGTTCAGAACACTAAACTGCTGTGGTAAAACAGCTTTATTAAGGCTTGTCACAGAAAGATGGCCTTTTCTAGCTCAGATGTCCAACTTCGTGGCCTTTTTTGTTATACCAAACATGAATTCAGCTCTGATCACATTTTGTGATTTCTGGGCTTGTTAAATCCTTTAACTTGCACCAAAACCGGGTTGAATTTCCAGGTTGCAGTGAACATAATGCAGCACATCAGAGTTTGCAGTAAGAACAATATTTAGCATACAGATACATAAATTCAAGGAGATGTATTGAAGCTCTTTAATGTAAGAAATACAACTTTAACAAAAGGAATGTAGTGAAGTATTTGTTATATCTCAAAGAACCATCCTCCAAAACAGTTTCCTTGAACGACTCCTAAGTATTTTATCTTTTCTCCTTCATCATTCATTTTACTCAACTTCAGTAACTTCTTGAAAAACAGAGGGATAAGTAAAACTTGCAGGTTTTTTTCACATTCAGATAGAGAAAAAAAAATTAATAATACTGCATTACCTTCAGGACTTGCTGTTACTGTGTCAAGGCATTTGAGGAATGTATAAGTCTTCTGCACTGTATATTGAAATGAAAAGGTAAGTAAAGTGGGAGACTTCAGTCAGTTAAAGAACCTTTGTTACTTTTGTTCCTCAAGGATAGAGGTTGTTTTTAGTGACTAATCTGACAGTATTGTTGGATGGAATTTCCATATAAGGACTGACTGTGCAACCTTTCACTGAACAGCATTGACAAAAAAATTACTAAATTTTCTGATTTAGCTTGTGTTATAAATCTTGCTGCCATATGTTTTTTTAACTGAATTCCCCATCCCCCACCCTTTGGTTAGCATCATTTGTAGGTGGCAATAGGATATATTAGCTGCATATTTTAAAATGACCACTTCTGAATTTCAAATGTGTCTGGTTTTGTCCCCATGCCTGCCCCCCCTTTTTAATTTAAGAATACAAAAAAAGACTGAGCTCTTTTGACAGTGTTCAGCTTGAACGTGTTCATTGATTGTTCTGCAATTGAAATGATTTTCTGCAGCCCCTTGGCAGCCTAAACTCTCCTCCTTACCTAAAGAATTGCTAGCTCTGATGTAAAGACAAGTCAGAACAGAACACTGGGTTGTTAGATCATGTTTTAAATATAAAAGATTTACACTGGAATAAAGTAATTTAAGCCCTTAGTCCTTGATTTGCAGGATGTCACCAGAGACACTGTTACTTTGTAGTAACAGGAACTGTCAGTTCGCTCTCAGAATGTATTCCATCCATTTTTACTCCAAGAAAAGATTGTAAAACTCCACTGAAGAGCCTGCTACTTAAACTGAAGGGAAAGCTTTTCTCTCTTGCCTGATGTGTTGGACACTGGTCAAGTGAGATGTTGAGGCATACAAAAGATGAATCCCTCCTGTCAAGGCTCTAGCTGTGGCAGACCTCAAAAATGGCAAGAGGGAAGGGACTATTTTTGTAGTGTTTCAGGTGTCTACTTGAGAAAATTTTATTAATTGTAGAAGGCCAACAAAGTCACACACACAATGTAGGTTTGAAATGAAAGGGTTTTGGCGATGGTACAGCAGAGAAGTTGTTGTGAGTTTAGGGAGTCCCTCTATTGGCTTGTGTGAGATTTTTCTTGTACGAGAGTGGTATCTGACCCAAATTCTACCTTGAAAGTTTTTGCTTTCCAATAAAATTCTTCTGAACTACAGTGGCACCAAAAAAATGCCATTTTTATAGCAGCTTTCAGATACCTGCATGGACTCATATTACACTAGTCCTTCAACACCACGAGCTCTTGAAGGCTTTGCCTGGAGGAAGGGAGTTGGATGTGAAGAATGTGCTGGAGATGAAGATACTCCTTGGGTGAGGTGTCTGTTGTTCTAGCAACAATTCTGCTTTCTGTTCTCTTTTCTGTTCTATTTTTTCCTCTTTTTTTTCTGTTCTTTGGTTTTTCTCTTTCTGTTCTTCTGTTTGTCTGGTTTTGTTTTCCTTTCTCTGTTTCTCCTTCAGTCTTTATCTTGATTTCTTTTTCTTTTCCTCTTATTTTATTTCTCACATAGAATACTATTTCTTTAGCATGACTTGTCTTCTATGCCCCTTTTTTGAGGCACCTGAATAGCATGAGAAAAGAGAAAACTTTTGCAGTGGCTTCAGATAAGGACTGGCATGAATTAATACTAATAGAAATTGAAAGTCTGCTCTTTAGACCAGCCTTGGAGAATGCACTCTAGTTTATCAAGGTGTTGCTTAAAGCATGTTTTATTTCGTGTGATTGAAGTGACTGAAAGGCTCACAGTGTTCTGTTTCTATACAATATATAGATTTCAGCTCAAGTCTGAAACATGAAATTGGGCCTTGGTAGATGTTGTGTGACTGTGCCATGGTCACTGACAGTAATGTTGGGCAGTCAAGTGAGTGGAACGTGATGATCCTGAAATGGCTTCTGAAGGCTGTGCAGAGGAGTTGTTTCCAGGTTCTGGTGTCTGCATGGGCTGAGTCTTCTGCAGCTCCATTCAGAGCACGTGAAGGTGCCTGAATTTAGTCTCAACCCTGCAAAGAGGGAGGAGAATTCCTTGGTTCATCTTTTCATGGGAGCACCATGAGTTTGTCAAAAGCATTGGCTTTGTGCTGAGTGCATTTTCTTTGTGTGGCTCGTCTTGGGGGATGCTTTTTACTGGAAATAGCCACTCAGAGTCAGGCCCCTCAACAGAATTAATAATCTTGTGGAGTGGGAGAGCAAAGTTCTCATTCAACTGCAGTTTTTTTGGAGGAAACTGATCCAGGAAGATAGGAAAGTCTTGAGTCAAGTGATGGATTAGAATAGATCCTCACACTCCTTGATCTTGATTTAAATGAATTCTTTGTAGATAAACAGAGTTGTTTTAAAACACATAATTTTAATGTTTGGGGTCAATTCTTCCAAATCATGCATGAGCTTTTCAGATTATGAAGGGAATAAAATTGATAAAAGCCTGGGCATGTTTGGGGGATTTTTTCGTTTTATTTTCATGAAGGATGTATGAAAAACAGATAAGCAAGCAAACAAAGGCAAGTTGACCATACAGCAGACTTAAACAGATCAACTGCATTTGCTCTCAAGTAATAATGTACGGCTGAGGGAAAGCTGAGAGTCAGTTCTCTCCCTTATAATAATAGTAAAATGTCATAAATTTAATGAATAATTCTCAAATAAGAACATGAGCAGGGAAGATGGATACCAAAGTTTTTACATCATTCTCAATACTGTAAGATTCCTTTTTTTTCCCCTTTTCTCCCTTCTGTATTCCTTTAAAGTTTGTTTCAGCAAGACAGGAAGAGCGCAACATCTGAGGCTGCATTCCCAACTAATTTCTCACAGTAGTAAACTGTTTCTAGATTTGTCTCCTCAGATGACATGCCATTAAAGTAGAAGGGGGAGGTCTTCTTCACATAGTTGTTTCACTATCCTGTAATTCTGCAGGAATATGTACGTTTGTCAGGCAGTGGACCCTGACTGGAAGGAAATAGCTGCCTGTGCTGTAGGGTACGTGACTGGGAGGGTGCCAGGTGCCCTTTGCTTTAAGCACAGCCATTGTACCTGCTGCGTGAGCACGGCTACGACCCCTGTACTGTAGGTGAAGGGGTCGTGAGAGCTGTGCAGGGAATACAAGCTGCTTGCTCCTGCCTCCTGCTCATCTCTCTCCAGTCTTCATGACTGATTAGCTGTGACTGCCTTCAGTGTGGCTGGGCTTCTAGGGCAATTTTTTATCTACTTTTGTTCTGAAGGGGACCTCCCTTTCTGCAGATGTCATAGATGGCAACACAGCACGTGGTAATGAGAACTGGGCTCGTGCCCTTTGGTGACACAACACTGGGAACAACTGATAGGTTAGAAAAAAAGAAAAAGGTATAAAGGATGTATTAAAGTTTTTTTATGTTTTCCTTATACACACATGCAGATATTTTTGTTCACCTGGCCTTCTCTCTACTGCTTCTATTGTAATAGAGGGGAAAAATGTGCAGAATCTAAGTCTTTTTCCCACTATGAGTATTTTAAGATGTTTACAAGACACGCTGCCCATGTTCATGCATACTGCAAAGATGGAATTTGGCTGTGAGTGCAGCAGGGTTTCCAGGATCACATCTTTGTGTTACACAAATAGCTGATAGCACGTGGGCTGAAGGAGATTGTGTGTCCATGCACATGTGCATAGCTGTATTTGCTTATGGTTGTAGAATTGAATTATATTGCACCACTTCAACAAATACAGGTAATGTGTTATCTCTTCCCTCCATCTGTGTACTCAGTGGTAGTGAACCTTTTCATCTGAACTTTATCTGTGTGCTTTGCAAATGTTAATGATTACGTCTCACCGTATTTGTGAGGTACACTAACCATGGACTATTAGCCAACTTCCAGGTGGTGGCTGTCAACATGCATGCAAGTAGGAAGCTGATTAGTTTAAGGCTAAGCAGTACATTTATGGTCATGTCCTGAAGGAGAATCTGGAAGTTTTGCCTTCTTTCCCTGTGCCGTGTGGAGCCTGTAAATTTTCTGGGATCACCTATATAGGCTAAATGCTGAAAGGCTGAATGCCTTTCAACCAAGACTTGTTCCTCTCTTTCTCTGACCCTCTCTATGAAACAAGTGCATCTGCTGTCAGAACTGGCTTACTGCACAAGAAGAGGTGGATATTCCATTCCCAGGGAACTCTCTTCTCGCTGATGGCATCAAAAAATCATGTTTTGGCTGGAATTTGGCTGAAAACCCATTTTAAGTAACAAGCTGCAGGTTTTTTTGAGCTACCTTAATAAATTGTCATCTTTTAGTGTCCAGCATCTTCTTTCCTAGAAACACTAAACCCAGTTTTTACTTAGTCCTTTTCTCCCTGCTCCTTTGCAGCTTCAGGATGAGCAGCAATAACTGAAGGTCTAGTATTGATAAATCTTTGGTAGGCAAGAAGATGGAAAGGTTTATGTGCTACTCTGCACTGCAGGCTTTGTCTGTGAAATGCTATTGGATGTATTAGAAATGCACCAATTCCAGTAGGAACGATAAGGCTTTCAATATAAGTGGCAATGACCACATGTGTGTGTGATGTTTTGGTTTTTAATGCAGTGGACTTAGTATAAATATTCCTTATGTTACTAATGCTCCCATATAAAAGTGTTGCCTGCATAGCAGTCATTAATCTGTGTTCTTCAAAGTCTGAAATGACCATCCTTATTTCACTAATCTTCAAGTTCATGTAGTTTTGAAGCTGAATTTAATTTCTCCTGGGTTGTGCTTTCAAATCTCAGGTAACTTGGAGCACAAACAAATCGTTGATGATATAAAATTTAGCTCATTAAGGGGTGGAGATTTAAAAAAATCCCCAGGAGCTATATAGCGTAAGATTTACACTAAGTACTGGCAAGGCTTTATGAAAACACAGCAAAAGAAAACTGGCCATATCAGAGGCATGGTAAAGTATGTACTGGCTCTCAAATGCGCCTTTCTCCTGGTGACTGTAGTGCCCACAGCCTTGGTACAGTGGCTGCAATGCCTGGTGTTCCAATTTGGCTCTGTCAGCTTGTGAGTTAGTTCCATAGTTTTCTTCTGAAAGCTGTGATACTTTCAGTCTTAAATACAGGAGGTGCCTGCTGATTCTCAAGGGACCGAGGCAAAGAAATCAACCAAAAAGCACACCCAGTATATCAAAGGGCAGCTCCTACCTTGGATATAGTGGAATCCATCCCCACCAGAGCTTTATAAACTCAGTATTCTTTCTGTTCTTTCCCATGTGATATGCAGTTGTAGTGGCAAATGGCAAAAGAGATTTTAAGCCCATTGAAAAATAAATGTAACTGCTGACCTGGTGCAAACTTTTGTTAGAGCATGAAATCTCTTTTTGCAAGATGTTGCAAGATTCCACAGAAAATCTTTAACACTTTTAACACCTTGCAGAATGCTTGGGTGTGTCTGTGCCTGTGCAGTAATCCTCTGCAGATTTCAGTATCTACCCCCAAGCTGCTGGAAGTGCACTTGTAGCAATTTGGGTTGAGCACAAAGAGGAGTTAGAAGAGCAAGTTATAAGGACTTTTATTGTTTCTTTGCTTTTGAACAACAAAATATTTTCCCCTCCACAGCAATAATCTTGATAATGAATTTTTTTTCTGTAGCTGTTTGTGTAGTACTATGTTGTTGATGAAACTGTCACCCCATTTCTTCAGCCTGTGGGGGTCCTCCTGGATGGCAGCCCAACCTCTGGTGTATCAGTCACTCTCCTAGGTTTGGTGTCATCTGTGCTGACAGTGCACTCTGCCCCATCATCTGGGAACCTCAAGGTGAACTTCTCATTTGGCTTTTGTTTCCAAGTGTGTTGGATGCTGCTGTGACCTTAGTGGGAATTATTATTTGATTCTTTAATTTCATTTTCATTCTAGATTGGATGATAAAAAAATGCTTTTGTTTGCATCAAAACAAGAACTGAGGCCTCCAGCCTCTTTCTCTTGTCCTGTTTTGCAGAGGTCAGCATAAAGCTGTCTTCTACTACCATTCTGCCACATGGTGTTGGAAATCACAGCAGCCACATCTGTAGCCTGGGATTCTCTTTTGGCAAACTAGTTATCTCAGCAAGGGAAAATTGAATGTCCATGCCTTTGTACTGTCTAGGAATACTTAGGGACAAGCTTTCCCTTCTGACTGTTCAAGGGCCCCATTAAAACAGTGGGATCTTTGAAGTGGAATGGCCCTAAATTTGGGGACAAACACCATTTGACTGCTGAGATTAGCTCAGTGGGTTAGAGAATGGTGCTAATAACACCAAGGTTGTGGGTTTGTATCAGCCATTGAAGAGTTGGATATGAGGATCCTTGTGGGTCCCTTCCAACTCAGGATATTCTGTAATTCAGGAGAATAGGTGAGTAGAATGTAACCAATATCATTAATTTTAGTACCACTGTCTCCTTTTCATTTGTTCAGCATTGTTTCCATTTCTATCCATTTAGGGTGTGAACCCTCTTGCCTTTTCCTTCCCTTTGATTTGGATGAGACACCAATAACGGGTGAAAGAGATCTTTACTGGCTGCATCCATCTTAGGCCTCACCACCTACCTGTCTCCATGTTTCTGTGTTACTGAGATGTTACATGAAAAAAGCTGTCAGTGTTCACTTACAGATGGTGTCTTTGTTTACTTGTTTCAGTTGTTTCATTAGTGGGAGATTTCTCTGTTTATCACCTTCCCCCACGTCTACATTTATGTGTCTTTCTCAGCTTTACTTAAAGGAGTTGTTGATAGGAAGTGTCATCGTGGTCAGAATTATCCTTAAACAATAATTTAAAGCAGATTACCATATAATGAATTGTCTAATGGCTCGATATTTCTGAGCCTGAATTTTAGCTTGCTAACTATTTCTAGCTCCTTTCCCAAGGGAAAGTTGTCAACAGTTTTGTCTTTTCAAAACATCTCGCTGTTTCTCAAAACAAGTTAAGTAAACAGTGTTCCCTTTCCCATAACAACTGTCCCCAGGTGTTGTTTCCTATTACTTAACCAATGGAGGGAAGTGTCAGTTCGATGGGCCAATAATATATCTTTTTAGTGCAGCATGTTATAAAAGAAACTGTTGGAATAGTAAATAAAGCCTTCTTTCTCTTCTGACAACTATATGGAGTCAATCTATTTTCATGTCCTACCATGACAGTCTAACACTATAACATATATTTATTGCTATTACTGTGATTCTGTTGTTGCAGCAAGGTCTTGACCACATTCTCAGAAACTTTACTTCAGGGACAGGACAGAAATATGAAAGTCCAGCAAGATCTTAAAGCTTGGTTGTTAAATAGGAAAGGAAATCAATCTGTGAACTAGTGCGGGCAATCTACTTTGAATAAGGCTTCTTACTGGTGTTATGGTAAAATGAGTATACTGGAGATAACGAGCTCTGAAAAGAGAATTTTTGCATCAACTGTTTTTTGGCAAGGAAAGCACAGGAGCCTTAGCTCCCTGTGTAGTCAATGCGAGGATTGTTGTGGATGCCTTTGAAAGGAACAATGTAGTGGACTGAAAATCAGTGCTTTGCCTTACCACATTTAAACTCATTGCTGCTTTTTTTTTTTTTCTTAGTCTGAGTTCTCCCAGAGGACTGGAAAGCTGTTTGCTTTAGCTTTGTATCTCTGGATACAAAGCTGAAGAATATTTTGAAAAATGAAATGGTTTTGCAAAATAGTTCTCTGTAGACCTATCTGCTTTAGACTACTGCTTCACAATCATGACCTGTCCCAACTGTAGGCATGTGCTCTTTAATGTGGTTCTGTAAACAATTGTGGACTGCTTATCATGGCCAGATATTAACTAAACTATGATGTATGGTTCAGGACTTCTATGGGTTATGGGATTGGGGTTTTTTTTTGCTGGTCCATGGCCTGTTCATTGAATCTGGTTTGGGTTTTTATCATATCCTTTGCTCCATCTACCACCCACCCCTACCTGAAGTGAAGATACAGATGAGAAATGAGAAGTATAGAGATGTTTACTATGGTTAGGGGTTATGGAATGGCATATGAAAGGTCTCCTCCCACTTCAGTCAAAGAAAAAATTAGGTTAACTCAAATAGGAGTAGCATGCTGTGCATTATTATTTGAGCACTTACTTTCAGCAAGGATGATGGGATCAGGTAAAAACTGTTAAAAATGTCACTTTCTGTTTCAGTTCTGGCATTTGGGAGGAAACAAGAACAGTTCCATATTTTCATTCTGGAAATATTACTAATAGCTCATGGCAGCTGAAGGAGATGCAGTGAGTAAAGCAGGAAAGTACAAACACATGGCTATTTGATAGATTTATCATTGAATGAAAGTTGATGATCTTTTATTTATTAAGAACATCAGTCAATGTCCGTTCTGAAAGAAGGAAGATTTTATGAATAGGAATGTAATATTTCTTCAATTAACTTAGTAGAAGTGTTCAGAGTTGGATGTTTGTAATGCTGCCTTGGACTCTGGAGCAATATGCTTGCATCCAACAGACTCAAGAACTGGCTATTTTACTCTTGTTCGCTTTTTTAAATAACATCTCTTTTGGATTCTACTGCTGACAGCATAATGATGATTAATTTCAGTTATTGGATGTTTAACCTTGCTGAGCAGTTCATGGGGAGAGAAACTAAGTCTTAAGTTTTGTAAAGTCCAAGTGTGAGGAATAACTGGAAAATGCCATAGAATCCTACATCCCGTTGAGCTGTACACAGAGAGTATTTCCCTTGTGGCTTCCCAGACTTTATCAGATACCAGCTTACCAGCCTTGTTTTCCCAAAATTATCTGTGCCTTGAGTATCTCCATAAAGCAGGGCTCCTTCTTCATGTGCCCTCCTGCGGTGGTGCAGCTGTGGCTGTAGAGGCAATGTATTGAGCCTGAGCCTTTGCAGCACTCCTGCCCTTCTTCTGTCAGTTTAACATATTTTAGATCTGGCTGAAAGGGAGGAAAAAACCCAAACAAACAACAAACCAGATTGCATATATTTTAATGAGTTATGCATTAAACTAGCTGAAACATAGTCTTGCAGTAGCAACATTACAAAGGGTTGTTTTAAATTTTATGATGGTATTTAATGGCAATTACTAACTATATAGTACCAGAAAGCTTGCTTTAAAAGGAAAAAAAAGAGCAAGGATTATATTCTCATTAAACCCCATTTTATGCTCTTGACACATGCCATGGAGGTTACAGTAACTTCTAGAGAGTGCTAAGGAGGTAGAGGCATGTGAGCAGTGAAGAGGGGGATGGAGAGCTGACTGAAATCAGGAACTAGTTTCCTTCTCATGTGCCTTCACATATTCACTTCCATGGCAGGGAATGCTTCCTACCATGAGCAGAGTAAATTTCAGGCAAAATTTTATCCATTCCCTGTTGCTAAAAGTATTTCAAGCAGATAAGTTGTCACTGAGACTCTTTTGGTTCCCTTCTGTTTTGTGTGAGAGGGGAGTGAGACATGAGAGAGCAGTGTCCTGGTCCTGCTTCTTCTTTCACATGTGTTGTTCTCACCAAGTAAAAAGTCCTGAAAGTTGTTTTCAGTTTCTTTATGTAAGACCATAGTGGCCTGTTCAGGGAGATTGCATTACTTTCCCCTCTGTCATATTTGTTTGAGATGTAAATTTAAAAATCAAAACACCTGTTAGGGTAGATTAGCTGACTTGTTTATACATTTGTGTCATGGTTTAATCCTGACCACCAACTCAGCTCCACGCAGCGTCTTGCTCATAAAATACTTCTGTTTTTCTTTTTTTAAATTCTATTTTCTCTGCTTTCTTTTCTCCCTTTTTTTTTCCTTTTTTATTTTTTCCTTTTTTCTTTTTTTCTTTTTTTCCTTTTTTTTCCCCTTTGTTTTCAATTTTTTTTCCCTATTTTAATTTTTTTTCTAACCTGTAAATATTTCTCTGGAACTAGTAACTGTAAAATCTAAACCCTGGTGTTAGTGCTCTGAGCTGCCATTATCTCTTTGGCACTTAACTTGACTTCTGCAAGTACCATGACCACGTAATCCAGTATTGTGGGCTGAATTTGGCAATTCTGATTTTTCAGAAATAGCTTTCCCACTGATAGTGGCTCAGACTGTTGACAACCCTTTTTGTTCTTGATGATCCACTCATCTTTTAAGTGATGCTTTCAAGCTTGCTCAGCTTTTCTCTGTGTTTCTTATCTTTATGGGCACAGAAGAGAATTCCCCTCTGGCAGGGCCAGTTTGGCAGAATAATAAATATGCCCACTTGGAAACTTCTGCTTTATTTTCTTGTTACTTTCTAGTGCCTCCCTTAACGTTCTCCATTAGTTGAGACAGTGATGTTTTCTGTTTGATTGTGAGGTCAAAGTTCTTGTTCAGTTGCTGTGTTTTCACATAGCAAGATCACTGTCTCAGCAATTAGCTATCTCCCTCTCAGTCACTTCAGTGAAGTATCTGTTTGGATTGTGATTTTTTTTCATTAAAAATGAAACTGAACAAAAAAGTACACTCCCCAACTCCCAAAACCCAGAAATCAACTAAGTGGAAAAAGGAAGAAAAAACCAACCTGAACTCACCCCCCCCCAATGAAGCTGATGTGCAATCCAGCAGCTCACTGCCTTTTCCTGGAGTGGTACTCTGCTCTGCCTGGCGGATCTCATGCTGTGTGCTGATTGCCTCTTCATTCACTGCTTTATTTTTCAGGATGTGGTAGCTGGCTTCCAGCTCCCATCAACACTCAAGCTGCAGTGTGCTGAGACAGTATCCTGTAGAAGCTTACTCCATTTGTTGTCTCAGGTGGCAAATGAACTTGGAGGTTTTTGAGAAAATATCAGGTAGTTTTATGCCATAAATTATTGTTCTGATAATGCGATAGCATTTTTACCTCTCTGGAGTCAGTGATAGACAGTGTGCCACTTATATATACTGTAACTGACTTGTAAATAACCTGGTTTTATTTTTTTCCTATGTCTTAGCTTTAGTGTATGTCTCAGGTTTAGTTACCATATATATATATTTTTTTTTTATTCAGAAGTTGTGGCTTTTCCTCCCTATGTGAAATTTAAATCTTTTCCCCTTTGCATGAGTCTAGGTGCTGTTTATAATAAAACCCCCAGACTCATGTTATTGTTGGTTTAATTTGCACTGTTTAGTACAGACTTTAGCATGGGAAAAAAAAAGTGCTGATTTTCACTTGGGTTTCTGTTTTCCTGTTCATTCACTGCTGTCCTTTTTCATTTGTTGGGTTTGGGGTTTTTTTTGAGGGGTATGACTAAACTTTACTTTTTACTTTTTGTATTTCTTTAATGTCACCTGTCAGAAACCTCAAAGTTATCACCAGTTGAATTTGTTCCTGAAAACCCTGACATGATGATTCTCTGCACCCGGTTTTTCTATTGTTTTCTATATGATGTCACTGCTTTTCTAGGTTTATTTTTTCTGTACCTTGTACATTTGCTATTGACTGAGTGCTGGTTTATTTTTCGTGTTACTTGCATGCCCCTTTTGGCTCAGTGTTCTTTGTGTACAAGCTGGTTTCTTAGGTCTGTGCAAGTCTCTACTGTTTGCTAGATTTAACATCTTTCTGTGCTTTCATTTCAGCTGTTGCCTTTTCCTTTTCTGTTACTAGTGCCATCTGTTCATCTTTGAAAACTGTGTAGTTAGACAAGCCTGTCTTTTTCGTAGCTTGACAAAATATTATTGTGGGGTTCCTTCAACATCTTGATAACCCTGTTCAAAACATCTTTCATACATGCCATTTTTCTACAGCTTTAAACTGCTTTTGGAAAGTTCCCTGGATTCCTCTCCTTCACCTCCCACAATATTTTGTTTCATTTAAATGCCCTGGCATTGTGTTGCACCAGTTTTTAATTGCTGCTCCTTGCTCCACTGCACTTAGCTTCTCTCCCCCAGTCTTTTTCTCTCTTCTTACTGCAATTGCATGGGACCTCTCTGTCTAGGGAAACACTACTTATTATACATCTTCGCTTTAAAGTTCATCTGCTTGCAAACAAGGATCTGAGCTACTAACACATTCTCATTAGTTATATTTAATTTTGCATTTTTTTGCAATATTCATAACATCTGATTTCATGACTGTTTCTGCAGTCTAGATCTGTATCCAGCTTTGTTTTGCCAGGGAGTCACAATCACACTCCATTTTTTTCTAGCTTTCTTATTATTTCCAGATGCAAACAATTGTCTTTTTTAGCCTACATGAAGGTCGTTTTTTTTTTGTTTTTTTTTTTTTTGTTTTGTTTTTTTAAAATACAATTTAGAAATGGGATTGAAGTTTACAATCGTTTCTGTGCTTCTACAGGGGCCTGTAAAACTGTGGTCAGACACATCTCTGGTAACAGTTTTCTGTTCCCACAGTGCTTTGCTAATTGTTAGCCATCACATTTGGACAGTAAAAGACATTTCGTACACACTTGGGATTTCCCCTTATCTGATACCCTTTAATGTACTGTCTCATATATAAGTTTTCAATAGTTAGTGTTTTAAGAAGCTTAATTAAATATCTGTGAAATTGGATTCAGAGAAGTCAATGAGACTTGAGTAAGATAAGGTAAATCAATAGAGGGACTCTGCCAGCCCAGGAAAATAAAAGTCTTTCAGCTACTTCCAGCCTTTATCCTGTAAACTGACACATAATTTTGGAGAAGGAGGATGCAGATTTTTGTGAGAAGCATGTGTAGAGCTTGCTGTGGGAAGCTCAGCAGTACATTTCTGTCTCAGGAACATATCTGTCTGACCACGCCATGTGCAGAGATGGACAGTGCAAGGGAAAGTCTGCTGAGTTGTCTCTCCTTGTGGGCTTTACAACAAGACCAGTGGCTCTTCCAATATATTATTTCATGTTATTACCTTCCTTTTCTGTTTTGAACAAAGTAAACTGCTTTATATTAAAATTAAAGACTGACAATAACCCTGTGAATTAAGAATTTCAAAACTCAGCAAGTTTTGAGATTGCAACATTAACCTAATCAAATCGTGATGTAAGTGCAAGTCCTTGACATTTAATGCACACAGTCTACTATTCAAAAGGCAACTGTCACATCCATAGGTCCAGTAAAATACTCTGAACAGTTTTGTCTCCTACACTATTGGGTTGAGTTTGAATCTTGGTTATCTTTGAATATTAGCTTCAGCTTCCAACCATTTGCTTGTGTGCGGGACCTCAATGCACTTATAATCCCAGAGATGTAACTGAGTAACTTTGTGAACTAAATGTGCTGGATTCCTATGATGATTTTCATCTTTTAGCTACTTAACAGCTCCTGATTGAACATTGTTGGATTTTTTTATTCTTTTCTTCTTGAAATCTTTTTTGAAATGTGAATATTTGTGTGCTGTGATCTGCTACAGCACTCCATAGAAGTCACAGGATAATCAAATGCTCAGATATATAGTTTCCCTGCTTTTCTCGTCTGACTTGTTGACAAGTACAAGAATCCCAGTAGCCCTTCTACTTCATACTCAGTGTTTATGTTCATGTCACCATCCCAACTTTCTCATCATCACTGTTTCCTTAGTTAATCTCTCCTTCTGACATATGGCTTTCATTTTTGACTCTATATGTACAATTTTACCTCAGTGTGCAGAGTTATGTATTAGCTGCACACACAGAGGCTGCCTAATGCAGGCAGAGGTCACAGTGGGAATTTGGAGCACCTCCTGCTCTGTCTCTGTAGTAAAGAGATGCCTGTAAAAGTGGGCTGGACTTGCTTTCCTGTGGAGGTTTCTGGATGAGTTGGACACATTTCCTCCGAAAATTGTAGAATTCTACATTTCACATTGTAGAAAATATCACCACTGAAGAAAGTCTGGAAAAAATAAAGTTGTTTAGCCTCAAGAAAAGAATAGTAATGGATCTTGCAAAGAAATAGAAGTACACTACACAGCTAGACCATTGAAGACTCATCTTAAACACTTGAAAAATCTTTGTGTTAACAAGTATGATGAAGCCTTGCCATGACTTCCCTAGGCAGCCTTAATCACTGATGTCTTTAAGAATAGGCTGTATGAAGGCAGGTGTAACTAATCCCAACTCAGGATAAGGTGAACTGGGTTCCCATCCAAGCCATTTCTTCCATTTCTCATGCAGATAGCCTCCTGCAGAGTAGTTCACCTGAAATCATGATAGTACTCTGCTAAAAAGGGAGCACTTTCTGCCACTGCTGACATCTGTATGAAATGGAGACCTTTATATAGAGACAGTTATATGAAAAGTTCTACATTAAAGGCTGTAATTACTGCAATGAACTTTAGTATTTTTAGTGTGGAGCTGTGATTAGCATCTGATGTTCATGAATCATGCAGGTAAGCATTCAGACTTGCCACTTATTAAGAACACTAGCAATTTTTTCAGGACAAATTATTTTAGATAATTAATAACAATGCCAGAGAGCTACCAAATCTCCACAAATGAATGCTTGGAGGGAAAACAATTACAGAACTAATAGACATCAAAACACAAATATCACATGCCATGGCTGAGTAACAAGATTTGATTATCAATTTTTACTGCTTGGAAATGAGCTTTCTTTAAGCATAGTCAGAAATTATTTTAATTATTTCAGTTTATTTCTGGAAGTGGCTTTTAATATGCATCTATGTATTTAAAGGGCCATTCAAAGTAGTTAGAGCTTGGCATTGTCTCAATGAAAATAATGTACTAACCACTATGCCTGTGTGAATTTGCGTAGAACATCCTTTTTTAAAACCCCATTACGTTCTTAAAAAAATATGACTGTGATTTAGAAAGTTCAGTAACTGAAGCAAGAGCCAGGTGCTTTTTTATTGGCAATCAGAAGGAGAGGTATAGCACATAAGTGCTTGAGTTTTGGTGGAGAAATGCAATAGCAGCATGGATGTACAAGTGTGCATGAAAAAGTAAATCAGGTTGACACAAGTGACTGATTTAATCTGCTCCATTTTCACAATTCATAGTAACTACATAGTCTCTTTAGCCCTGATCTTCATATAGTGTCCCCAGCCCCCTTAGTTGCTCAAAATTAATTTTTGGACAGCTTCTTAGCACTTTCTTTTGTGTCAAGTCATCTACAGAAGTAGAAATGAAGGCATTCTACGAGAAGAACATCATTCATCTGCAGTGCTGAACATCATAACTAGGTATAGTAGCTGTGGGTTTTAGTTTAAATTCTTCTCACCCGAGTAAAACAGAGGGCATGAGACTGTTTTGGTAAGAAATCACAAGAACATTTAGATTTTATATATAATAGCTGTCTTTGTAGTGACCTTTTCTTGAAAAAAAAAAAAACAAAACAGTGAAAGAGAACTTTTTTTGTGAAACACAGTGATCAAGACCCAGTCAAACTGTACTACAATATTTTTAGCTTAAGTGCATTTCTTGTGGTAATGGTTTCCCAAATTATTTTGTACTCACCAGTAGTTATAGTTAACACAGTCAAAGTAACTGTGGCCTGGCTGGTTTTATTTTATCCCCCCCTCCCCGCCCCACTCTTTTGTGTGTCACTAAGAAGGTTCAAAAATGAATTCTAAGGGAAGGAAATAACTTGACATTTCTTGAGAAAAGCAAGAGCAATGTTGGGCACTAGAGAAATGTAGTGTTTCAGTTTGTCATTGCTTGGGCTAAATCCCATTGTGAGACAGAGAGATAGTGTTTAGCACATGAATTTAGAGCACAAGCTCAGCTTTTACAAGACATACCATACTTATCAGCCCAGAAAAATGCAATCCACTTGTGTTTGATCTCAAGGTGGATGGGGGGACACTCACTTTGCAATAAAAGAGAATGCTTAGAAATCTGACAGGGCAGTGGAACGTTGAGTTGGTCTATGGATAAGGCATGCACAAAACAAAACAGTTTTGTACCAAAAGTAAAATCTACTGTAAAAACATCCTCTTTACCTCGAGGCAACTTCCCTGCTGCCTTCAGACCTCTTGTCCTTTCACCCCATTTACCTCCACTACAGCTGAACTTGCAAGTTCCCTCTAAGAACATTTCCTGCGTCTGCACTTGGTAGATCTATTGTTTCCCCTTTATTGTGAGAATTATACCCACTGACAACTCTGGAAAGGTTTATTTAGAGTCTAGGTTAAGTAATGAAGATATTTGTGAAGAATGGTTAGAAGATGTGGTTTTCCCTGGTGTCCAGTCACAGCTTTTGTGCCTCCTGTTCTCGAGAGATTTAGTGGACCTCTGAATCAGGAGCCTTTACCAGTGAGACTTAGCTGTGAAATTGGAGGCAAGGAAGCCTGAGCCTAGGGCCAGAGCAAGGGTTGGTGAAGGGTTTGAATCTCTCTGTGCCAGCACCACCAACATATATCAGTAGAGCTGAGAAATCAGGATTTTATTTTAATTCCCCTTTCTCTTGGACTTTTTCAAACCAGCAAGTGGATCACTCTTGCTTCTTGGCCTCACAGTTCACAGCTCCATAGGACTTTTTTCTCTGCTAATCATGACTACACCGATTGTTTCCTGAAGCCACACCACTTGCTGACACGGGGCAGGGATTGTGAAAAACAAAAAGGCTAGACATCTCAGAAATGGCAAAGGTGAAAATCCCTGCATAACATGACTGCTTTTTATGGCAATTTAGCTAGTGGAAATGCGGAGGAGAGCCAGAAAGCCTTTCACAATTTAGGTTTCCACAGACCACGAACAAACAGTGAGTTCTTGGTCTGGAAACTGTAATAGAAACTGGCTCAGACAAGGCAGCCCAGAGCAAGATCCTGTGGTTGAACTTTCCCTCATCATCCCTCCCCCTTTCACACACGCACACACACACACAAAAGCACCTCAAAAGTCACCACCTCAGTTAACATCTGACCACTGGTAAAAAGTGCAGCCTTAATTCATGGCCATACCCTCTAAATCATCAAAGGAAAAGTCTCAGACCATCTAGTGGTTGAGATGTGGGTAGCTATAGAAGCCTTGTACAGGGGTAAGGCTCTGTGTATTGGCATTAGAAACTGTTGGAAAGAAAGCTAGCATGGTTTTGATCTTTGTTGGTGAACGTGTCCTGAATATATTTTGAACTTATTTCTGCTCTAGCCTGACCATGAACATTTCCTCTGGAATCAGAATTTCGGACTGTTGCCTCCAGTCTGAGTTCTTGCTGTATTTCCTCATTTTCCTTCCTGTTATATTTTTTTTTCCTGTCAGCTTCCTATGTGATGTTTTTTCTCTTACAATTTCTTGTCATGTCACCATTACATGAAATATTTCCTCCTTGTTTTGTTTTTAGAAATGTGTTCCAGAGACAAAATACAATGTAATTTTTAAAGGTCCCTCCTTTCTGTGTTCCAGCTTGCTGTGTCTGGTATCTCACACCTCCAGCCTCCTTGCAGGTATGTTTAAAATCTTCATGTTTAATATAACCAAAGTGTTTTTACCAAGTCTGAGGCAGTGATGTAAAACAGTGGGGATTACAGCAATTTTGTGGTGTGTACAGGGACTGATGGTGGTTGCTCTGGAAAACCACCTCCTTCTCTGCTGAACGCCTAAGGGTATTATTTCAAAAAATGTACACCTACTTAAGAAATGTCAGTCTGTAGGGGAGCAGCTGGAAGCCAAAGCATGTTATGGCTGTTTCCCTGCTCAGTTACTCTCTGGCTGGTGTATAGCTGGGGTTTGCAGCCACCCAGCTTACCATAAAGAGCATATGGAGCAGTTTGAGTGTCTGGGGGAGGAATGCTCTTTCTTAGCTCTTACTGGCAATATCTTCTGGTTATGTTTATGCCAATTAGTCCCAGCTGTGAACTCAAGGCGGGCCGCAATCTCTCTGTGCCTGCTGATGACTGTTTCTCAGAAGTGTGGAGTGGGTGGGGAAGTTTCCAGGAAAGAATGGATTTGTCTTTGGTACATCTCAGGTGTGATATACCTAGTGTCCTCATCACTAGCTGTGAGCAGGAGTAACCAAGTTCAGGTCTGAAGATACAGTCAAATTTCTGGAATGTTTCATGTCATATTGACTTAAACAAAAAACTGGAGTTCTGAAAAGTACAGAATAAGAAAATATCCCATGGATAAGGGACAGGTCTGAAGGCACAGTTGGTTCCCCTGGACTGCTGAGATGAGATGGGCAGTTTCCAGTCTAGCTATCCTACTAACATAAAAAAGGGCAATGTCATAACAGTCAGTTTTGTAGGTCTTTGTTAAAATGTGCACTTGGGAAAAAAATCAAAATACTGGGTCATGCCACCCAAAGGCAGTTGTGTTCACAAACTGTTTTTTTTTTTTTTTTTTAATTTCTTAACCAAAGTTTATTTTCAATGTTTTGTCAAATGGCTGATGGAAGACTAATATCCAAGTAAGCTATGCAGCATAACTTTACTTCTTCATGACAAAACTCAATGCAAATGAGTACTAAGAGAGCACTGCCTGCTTTAGAGTCAGATTAATCTTGCTGAAGCTCATGAAGCAGAAAACCATCAAGCAAAATCACTAGAGGAAACCTACTGCTTGATGAGTTAAGCTAGAAGAAGAACTTCACGTTGTGTGGGGAAGACGGGGTTAATATGGTAAGCATGCTTTGAGGACATTTCTTCCTTATGAATATTAGCCTTACTTAAAGATGAAAGGTAAGAATACTTCAGACTATGCATTTGCAACCATTATCTCAGTTAATTACTCATTCAAATTGAAACATTTCAGGATAATCTCCATTTTGTAATTAGAGCTATTAATCTGTTCTTCTATTTTTCCTGCACAACTCATGGCTCCTAGATTACTTTGAACTTTCTTCCTAAGGCTCTGGCAATTTAAGGACCGTTTTTATTTCCTTATCAGATTTGGTACTGTGTGGGGAATTCTCTGTGTGTACACGGAGTTGGTGCCTTGCAGTTGGGTGAATGCGTGCAGTAATTACAGATCAACACTACTATTAATAACACTAATGGAAGGAGCAGTGAAGAAAAATAATATTTCCATATAAACAAAAAACTAGCAGAGCCTGGGGGAAGGTATGCAACTGGCAGATGTATAGATAACATTTTCTAATCTCCTTTCCACCCTGATTATAGTGCTCAATTCTTGTTAGTGTCATGTGGAACTGGAGATATCTTTACATTCTTCTTCCTCTATCAAAGGTATCTTTTCATCAAAGGTTTCTTAAACTTCCTTGTTTGCTCCCTTTTTCATAAACCTGGATTCCTCTAGTGTCTCATATTCAGTTGCCACCAAGAAACAGTTTTATTGTATTTAAAATACTACTCACTCTCAGCGTTATTAAGTAAAACACACTATGAAATGAGTGCCATTCAGCAGTGACCTTTCTGATGTTTTGCCATTCTCTGCAGAAGTTCTCACTTTATCCTACATTATTCACCAGTTTATATCAGTGGTGACTGATGCACCATGACAAGATGACAGTCAGAGCTTTGCTCCCTACCAGCCAGCTCCACCACTCTTGAATGCTAATAACAGCACTGGGAGGTAACTTGTGGAAGAAAGGCTTGTGTTCTGCCTGCATTGCTGCAGGCATCTCTAAAATTACCCTTTTTTTTGAGATTGCTGAGGAAGTGATGAATTTCAGATGTAAAGAATATTTTACAGGGAATTGCTACTGAAGTGTGCTACAAGATATCTGTGACTCTTTTGATTGCCTTGGGGCTATGTCTAATATCATGAGTCACTAATTCAAGTGCAGAATGTTCTAATGGCATATTAACATTAATGAGAAAATACTAGGAATTCTGAAGACAGCCTGAGCACCCCAGTAATTCTCCTACTTGAAATTTTGATGAAGTAATGGCTAACTGGGCATTGAAAGATTAGCATGATTGAGACAGTAAAATTCTCTTTCATGGAGTAAATGGTTTGATTTATTAGACTCCTTCTATAATTTGGATATCTTTTCTTCTAGTAAGCAGATCCTTTTTATTCACTCTTACTGTTTTAAATTTCTCCTCATTTTTATCTACCTCTATTTTCTTCTAACATGTTTAGCAAGTCTTTGCAGTAAAATAGAGAACATTTAAAACCCCCAAGCTCATTGTTCAAAAATTATTTAAACACAATTACTGGAGTTGTTACAAGCTATTTGTCATAGAAAATATTCAAACTCTCATCTCACACCTGGAGGACTCATGCTGGTTTTATTCTTAAATTAGATCACGTTGCCATTCAATGCAACTGTGGTATGCAGCATCTCTTAGTGTTTACAGCTCAGTTGTGTTCACTAATTAGTATATTTCTTCTCATTTATGTGAACTTTCTTCTGATCATGATGTCAAGATTATTTCAGTATTCTACATATCACATCTTTTAAATTTAGACCTAGGTCTATATTTTAAATAACCTCTTTAGTAAAAGGGAAGCTCTTTAAAATGTTTTTCAAATAAGGGAATAGGCTTTCTTCAACCAGCTGGTCTTCCCGTCAGCACCCATCTGAGGACATACCAGCAGTGAGAGGCTATGGCACAGGAAGACAACAAATCAAAAATGAGGAGGAAATCTATTTTGGAGGTTGGATGGCTCTGAAACTGATACGTTCTCAATTTTTAGAACATCATAGCTATTTGAACCCCTCTGGTAAAACAAACACATTAAAAATGTATCCATTGTCGAGCATCAGTTGATTGGTTTGAAAAACAACTGAATTTCTGAAATTTCTAAAGCACCTGTGTGGGTCTTAGTCCATATTTTGAATGTTTCACATGTGGCCTGGTGTTCCCTGTGGATTGGGGGCCCATTTCAGAAGACCATGTTTAAGGAACCCTGCAAGGGCTTTGAACTAGGTGTTACAATAACTGGTAGGTGGGATCCATGTGGATAACTGCTTAAGGAATACAGAAGGGCTACTCAACCTATAGCAAGCAGGTTTCTTCAGCAGCTTTTTTGGGGGGTGGATTAGTAACTCTTTTTCCTGGTTTTAAGTGCTTCTGGGCTCCTTGACTCTGGAAGGAATAGGAGTAGGTGAGGTGTTCTCATAGGGCAGGACACTCCTTTGGGCAGTGCAAAAGCAGCCTAATCTTTCTTACCTGAACTGAGTAAGCCCTCAAAGGTAGGGTCTAAGTTAACTGTTCATCTTAGAGTTCCAGAGTTACTCTAAGGCAAACAATTACTGGTTTCCTTTTTATTTCTTTATTATTTTGTTTTAGTTTCTGCGAAAGGTTCCATGGCAAAGGAAGGGCAGCTGAACTGCTTATGAAAGCAGTCAGGGCTATGGCAGACTTTGAGCCTATCAGGTGCAGCTGGGATGCTGTCTGGGCCAGGGTGCTGCTGTACAGTACATGTGCATGGCTAGAGGACTCAGCATCACCATTTCAGCCCACAGTCAGCACAAAACCCTCTGAAAGCTTGAACATGCAGTGCTCCCTGTTGATGCCTTAAGAACTTTATCCATTTTGCCAAAAATGCTTTTTGGTAACAAAAAATCCCATCAGGAATCACTTCAAGTTGCCTGCAGAGAGCAAGAACTTGTTTTGCCACCATGATTGCTGGCTGAACAGACTTAGTGAAACTGAGTTGAGTAAAGACCATAACTTTTGGAGAATTAGACTTACTTTGGAATTTTTAAAAGTTAGTAATTTCAGAAATTGTGGGTATTTATTTAAGTAGACTCACCTTTTGCATCCATCTGCATCTCGGTGCATTCTTTTAAAACACAAGTCAAACAATTTAGAGGGTAGAAATCCAGGTCAGAGTTATTTGCCTAAAACATCTCATTTAGGCCGTGAAAAATCACACACCATTTTTGTTTAGTCATCAGCTTCTGTTGTGGTGTAAAAGCTCTGTTTGCTCTGCCTTCCTGGGTCAGCTGGGTGGGCTTTGGTGCCCGAGAGTCTGAGACATCAGGCAATGACCTTGGTGTGAAACACTTCTTATTGAGATGTGTTTGTTTATTACGTTGGGGTTCTTTTCTGAAGAAGAGTAACAATTGTCTAATAAATAGTCAGCAACCATATCTGGGTATTGTTTTTTGACCTTTAAACAAGAAATGTAATATTTGTGCAGTGGAGAAAACCAGTTATCCCTGGTCCTCCATGTTGGTTCTCATTACTGTCAGGGACTGCCTAAATTGTGGTTGTTTAAGATTTTAAACTTTTAAAAATGAGTAATGTAAAACTTTGGGGGTTTTTTTGGAAGATATATGAGAAGAACTAAACATACTTAGTTTTTTATTGCTCATTGGGATCAAATATCTACAATCATAATATGGGAAAATGCTCTATAAAGAGCCCATTAGGACAGAAATAAATTTCTGTTTAAAAACAGTGCCTCCATTCATTCATAAGTAAAGTTTTAGTGACCTCATAGTCTCATTAGAAAAGACTTGTCTCTAACCAGAACGCTGAACTCATCTAAGGTAAAGATAGTTTATGATGACAACAGAAAAATTTTGCTGGCAGAAATTCATGACATTGCAAGTATACATGAAGGAATACTTTACTAAACTACTTTCCTTCTCAAGGAGGAATTGAAAAACCATTATTGAAAAACAATTTTGTCACTTAAGAAAGAAATAGATCATCCCACTCAGACCCTGTAGTACAAAAACTGGTAAAAATTTCTAGTGCAGACCTGAAATGATAAAGTTAAACATCTCCACAGGTGACACAGGCGGACACATTAGAAATAAAAATTCTCTTTTGCCTTTATAAGCTGTAAAAATGCCTCTTTGTGCAGCTTTAAAAACATACAGGAAAGAAAAACAAATTCTTAGTTTTGTTTTTTTAAGATATATCTAAGTTAGTTTGATCTATAGCTAATTCTTTGAAAGCACTGACAAAGATGTGGGTGTTTTTGTTGAAAGATATTTGTAACATCACTACTTGATTGGGATTCATGAATTAGAAAAAGCTTTTCAGCATGGTCTGTTCAGTATCAACCTGAGATCATTAAGGAATCTTCCTGTGCATGCACCACGCCAGTTCCCCATAAACCTAAGCATAATGAGGTGAAATGTTTGTCCCTACATATTTATTCACCGCTCTTGGATGTTCAGAAAAAGGTCCAAATAATGTTTTTCCTGGTCTGAGAGGTAGCTTTATTGTCCTCTATTGGAAAGTTCATGTTGGTCCAGGAAGCAGGATTTGGACTTCGTTTTGTTAGAAAAACATGTTTTATTGCATTCTGAGTAATTTCCGTTGGCGACAATTATGCTTTTGAAAGAAGGGTAAATAATGCTGCGTGGAGCTTCAGCACCTCTCATGGGAAACCTATCTCTTTTCATTAACTTATGAAAACATAAAACTAGGAAATGTGACTATTGTTTATATGTGAATTGTTGAGCTGTTGAGGGTACAGATGTCAGCTGTAGCTCTTAACAACTCTCAGCTTATCTCCATTGATTTATGTTGATGCACCGCCACGCTTTGGCCACTGAAATGCTGAGAAGGGGTTTGAAGTGAAATACTACTCTGTGTCAAAACATTTATCAGGAGATTAAAGAGGGAGTAAATCCAGAGAGGAGAAATGGGTTGAACAATGCACACTGCGAGAGGCTCTGTTGAGTTCTCTCTGGCTCCCACAGAAGAGCAATGGGAGCAGGGAGGACAACTCAGCCTGTACTGGGGTGGTGCTTCCACACGAGTTATAGATGCATCGCTTTAACATGTTTAGCACTGTTATCACTGTTTGTACTTCTCACCTTGCATTTACTATTGCACACACCTCCTAGTGCTATGTAAGGTGGCTTGTGCTGCTCTGAAGATTCCTATTCCTCTATAGAAGAAAACAAATTAGAGATGAAATAATTGCTGAAATGTTTAATTAATAAAGCCACGCGGCAGGAATGAGTGTGAGATGCTCCATCCCGGGAAGTGTTCAGGGCCAGGTTGGATAGGGCTTTGAGGGACTTTGTCTAGCAGAAGGTGTCCCTGCCCATACAGAGGGTTTGGAAGTAGGTGATCTTTAAGGACCTCTCCAACCCAATCTGTTCTATAACTCTATGCTTGTACCTGGGCCTTGACACTACACATCTCCTGCACACCATGGAAAATATATATTTTTTTTTAATTCAAAAGCAGGAATTGGCAGAAAATTACAAGCACCCAAACCCAGGGCTTTAAGTTTTAGACATGTTAGCTGCTGTGAATCATTAGTAGCTGCTGATGATTTTTTTGTTCCTGGATGTTATGGGTTAACACAGTTTGATTTTTAGTTAAAGAGAAATACATAATATTGCCCTGTCAGGACCTTGGAGTGGTTTTGGTAGGGGTAGGTACCTATCAGAGTCTACTTTCCCAGCTGCCGCGGGGAGGGAAAAGAAGGCTGCAGCTCAACACCTAGAGAGCTTCTAAAGCCCTTCCCTGAGCCGGCTGGGGCCAGGGGTCCCCGGGGGTCCCCAGGAGCAGCCCCAAGCACGGGTCCAGCGCATCCCATCAGACCTAAGGGTGGGCAGGAGGCATTGATAAGTATTTATAATCTCTGACTGCCCAGCTGCTCCGAGCTCCGACCTTCGGCTCTCCCCCTGCTGCCTGGCTGTCAAAAGATGACACCGTGAGCCGCCACAGCTGGCTGAGGGAGAGAGACAGGACCTGGGCAAGATTTAACCCCTTTTTTAGCAAGACAAAACTTTCAGAATTCCAACTTTTTCCTGAGAGGGAGGAAGGGACAGAATGATTTGAAACATAGAGCCACAGCCTGACGCAAAGTCAGTGACAGGATTGATAAGATTATTGAAAGAAGGAATTGAGGCAATGAACAACTTTAACTGGGTTAAAGTTCTGGCTGTGAACCATGGAGGGATGGACTGTTGGACGCTGTTTGGGGAATGCTGGTTCTAGTCAAGGGTGGTGGACTGAATTGAGAATGTTGTAAGAGTAAGCTCTTCGCTCCTGGGATAAAAGGAGGTCTCTGCTGTTTGAGACGCAGATTTGGTCCTGTGCTCCTAGGGTGAAAGGAGGTCTCTTAAGACAGACACGATTTCAGAGATAGAAGAAGAGAATTTGTGTTGTAAACTAGAAGAAGCATTCTTAAACGGTACCCCAAGTACACTGAGAGGCCCATGAGTAGCCAGGGGAAGGCTGCTAATGGGTGGGACGGCACAATCTGCAAAATTCTGGGCAATTGCAGATTTGTGACATTGGGAGCCACCAGACTGGTTTTTTTTCTTATGGCAAATGTCTCCATGGGACACCAGGGGGGGTGGAACTTCTCTCCTAAAGTGATGGAAGATTGTGTTTGAATAGTGAGACTGACTGAGGATTGTAGTTTTGTCTCTCTGTGTTGGTTGTGGGAGGGTCACACCTGTGTGTGGAAAGAAGGGAAGGGTTTTGAAGTTTCATTTTTTTTTTTCTTTTTTCATTCTTTTAGTATGTAAAAATAATCTATATGTGTAACTTTCAAGCTTAGGCCTGTTGTGCTTTTTATTTTCTCCTAGTCAAATCCCACAAAAGAGTGGAGACACTCAAGCAACTACTCTAAATTTAGGAGAAAGAATTTTGATGAACGTGAAACCACTACACTGGACAATTATGTTCTTTTGAAGTCAATGATTGGGACTGACAATGGCATGAATTTTTCTTCCTTATTAGAAAATGTTTAAGTTTAGAAGATTATGTGGTGTTTGGCTGCTTGGAAAATTGCATCTGTGTGATGCTTTTGGCATCATCATTTTTTGCTTGTGGTGGATGACGGTTGCTCCAGTGGAAAAATGTCATGTGATACTTGTCTATGCCTTCTGCACAGTAGGGATCTTGCTTTTTTTTCTTGACCACAGATGAACAGATACATGGTTGGACCTATCTGTGGAGTTTTGTATGCATGTATGCATACTTTGAAATAAATCAAGTGAAAAAGGAACAATAGCTCTCTGAAGCTGTGTTTTCCTTGGCTACGCCAGTGACTGGAATGCAGTTTAAGCCAAATATCTGTAGGGATGTCCCTGGATGCAAAATATGGGCTACCCAGACACCCTTGTTGCTGTGTCTGTTTACAAGGCTGTGGACAAGCCATCTGAATGCTTTTGGCACACTGATGTCGAGTGGGCTTGCAGAATTGTGCTTATTAATAAATGTTAAGATGCAAAAGTGCTTTTTCCAGCAGATGTTGGAGCCTCACTAGGTTCTGAAATCGAATATGTGACACGAGAAGTATTGTTTTACAGGGAATAAATTAGAAAAGAACCCTATATGCTGAAGGGTGTCTCTTGGACTTGATGGATCTGGTGTGCTCTGTAGCAATTCCTGCCATGCTAGGTGAAACTTTTCTAAAAAGTTCTTCTCTCCCCTGTCTGTTAAAATGGATGTAGCCCTTTAGGTGTTGGTCAGTTAGCAGCAGGCAGAGAGGGCAGGGAGACAGATGGCATCATTGCACACATTCTGGGAGATCTCCCTTCTTCCAGGATACTGGCCTAGCAAGGTAACAGTGAGCATCTGAGTCACTGTAACTATTAAAATGTGCTCTAGAATCTCATGGCAAACATAAGGTAACACTGTGTACCTGATGAAAGAGATTTTTAATATAGATTGTATGAATTTCTTCAGAATGCCAGAAAATCCCCGAGTGTGCAATAATGCAAATTATGTGTCTCAGATCTCCTCTTTTATTGGAGGGGAGAAATAGGAAAAGAAGGTAAGTCATGAAACAAAAGCATGTGCTCAGTACTACTGGCACAGACCAGAAAGGCAGCGCTAAGGAGAGGTCCCAAGTCTGCAGGAGCTGCTGGGTATAATTCTTGCTGCCACAGATGGCATCTTTACAGCAGTGACTTCAGTGGGACCTTTGGTGACTACAACACATCAAGATTTCACTGTTTATTCTTGCTCTGGCACCCACTTCAAAGTTAAATATATAAACACTCTGCTAAAGCCATTAATTTCAACAGTTCTATCCATGTGTGTAACCTTAAGTGTGTGCTGAGATGGGGCTGCCTCTCCCACAGCACCCACTGTGCTGCACTGTCACCCTGATTTTTCAGCCTTCTCTTCTTTTTCACAGTTTTCATGGTTTAGGTTGTTTCTCACACGCGAGTGTTATAAACAGAAGCAATGTTTTCATTAAATAAAGGGAAGTTTACATTCCTGTTCTTAGAGATATGGACAAGTTGATGGACAGTTGTCTTAACCAATGGGATGGGGAGAGATGTCAACCTTCTCCCCCAATCCCTGGCCTTTGTAGAAATACTATATAATGAAGTCAGATTTTTATAATAAAGAGTTCATACCTTCTCACCAAAGTGTGTGTGTGTCTATGTGATGAACACCATCACTGCACTGTTTGCTACTGAACTGCACAAAATAATCTTGTTCACAGGCTTCTGGAATGCCAGTGCTGTTGTTTAGATGAGTGTTCAGACAAGATAATTTCATCTAAAGCCAAAACCAGATATTACTGACGATAAAATGAGTGATCCCAGAATCCACTCTTTGGGGCTGAATTTTATTGGGATGGATTCTGAAGACTGTCTTATCTTCATGAAAGGGTTGTTCAAGTTTAAGTCAATCAAGAAGGTTTATTTAGTCAAATGTATCCCACCCCCTGTGTGGATACTGCCAATAGAATGAGGAGCCTCTCAGGCAGATTCTGTGGAATAATCAAACCAGTTTTTGAACTCAAGGGAACAAGACAGGCTGGTCAGATGGAGCTGCCCTGAGACATGAATGAAATTTATTCAATTGATTCTGAATTTAATTCCTTGCTCTACTCTCTGGTTTCCTATAGGAATTTAAGATATGCTTCAAACCTGACTATTTCACTTTTACCCAAGATGGGGATCGAAGTGCTGTGGCTCCTCTGAACTGAAACCAAATTCCATTTACCCTTAGCATTGTTGGTGCTTATTCCTATTTTTTTCAGAATGGGGATAACAGCACTTTCTCCTCTCAGGGATCTTGTAGTGGAGCATAGATTACCAGTAGTAAGTAGCACAGATACAGCAAAACCAATTGCCACACAGCTTTGAAGACAGTTAAATTTGTGCATTTTGTGCATTTAGCTCAGATGTGTGAAACCACTGTGTGACAAGAAGAGCTCTGAGTTATTGAGAAGACCTGATGGATAGTGTTTACCTTTGCCTTTTCTTTCCAGCTAACTCTTCCAGAGGAAAAACTGTCCAGTGTTTGTCAGCTGTTTTGCTTTTCTTCTCTTACTCTTGTGAGCTCTTCAAATCCCATTTGTCTGTCCATGCACAATTCAGGCAATGATGGATGAATTGTGTGAGTGTGATGGTGGAGTTGAGAAAAGTCAAAACTCAGACCAAAGTCCAGGGGAGTTTTTGTTTGCAAACCTTTTGGGCATATTTCTTGTTATTATCAATTGACTACATAAAATCCAAATTAAACTAGAAAATATGAAGAAGAGGAAGAAATAAGGAGGGAAGCAATTGAGTGTGGGCAAATTAAAGGTGCCAAGAGGGTGTTCATCAAGAGGAAAGTTCCATTTTTTTCTAGCTTGCTTATGAGACTTTGTGATGTTATTATCACGGGCATTCAGTGCTTCTAAAAGAAAAGGGGGCTGTGAGTTCAACAGAATTTCCCCCTGGTCATTGCCACTAGCTCTTATTTGTTCAACTTTAGAAAAGGAGTCAAGCATTGTTTAATCAAAGGACAAAAATCCAAATTTTTCTTTAATCCTTCATGTTGTTCATATTGTCTTACTCTGTTCATGCTGCCAATAGGAAGGGCGGCTGTGTTAGCTGCAGAATAAAGAGATGTTGTATTTGTTGGCAAAGCAAATTCCTAATTATTTTCTTTGTTCTGCTTTGGTATTATGTTTCTGAGGTAAGCTCCAGAGAGATTTCTTGGAATTTTATGGACTGTTGGCCTAGAGTAAATGGATGTCTTGAGATTTCCAGCTCACCACTTGGATGAGAACATATAGGTCTGCACGTCAAGAGAAAGACCTGTCTCTTATCTGCTATGCTGGAGAAGATTTATTGCCTTGGAAAAATGAGATGTTTTCGATCCAGGTCTCTTGGAATAGAGGCATTTCTAAGCTTGCTTGTTGGCACCAGCCAAGCAAATGCCAGGAAACTCGTAGTATTCTTAGAGACACACAGCTTTTGCGTTGAATTTCCTGCAGAAATTCTTTAAAAGAACACCCTCTGCCTGATTTTCAACTCTGAAAATTTCATTTTGTGTAGCAGGCTGGATATCTTCAAATAAATGATTAAAGGAAATCTTCTGCTGTTTCCAACTTGAAGTTAATTGATTTGGGTTTTTTTCTTTTTAAGTAGTATTTCCATTAAACTAGAGCTCATCCATAACTATGAATGGTATAAAAAGTGCATAATTTTTAAACAGCATTTTTCAGCTCTTTACTCTGAATTATGGTTCCTATGTCTCTAAGACTAGTGTCCAGATTGTGAAAATATATGAATTTTGATAAACCATATCTGTAGTTTTTCCAAACTCTGTACTTTAGAAAGCTTGGAATTGAATAAAGCCAAGGATGTGGTCCCAAGATATACAATAAACTGCAAAAATTTTTTGTATAACCATATAAATGCCTTTTTCTCCTAGTCTCACAATCATGTGATTCTTTGAGCTTTCCAGAACATTATTTAATGCAAATGATCAAGAAATGTGTATTGGGAAATGTTGAAATTATGAGGATTTTTTTTAATGTACATTTTTCTTTAAGGACTAAACATCTTTTCTGAAGAGGCTTTTAAGCACTTAATCTTTCCCACAGTTGTTTGCATTTGCTCCTGGAATACTGACAGAAAAAGAACCCTTAACTACAAAATGCATTTTTACTTCCTGAATTTCATTGATTAGTGGAATTATAGTGGAACACTTGCTATGTGTTCCAGTTTTGGAAGCTTTTTATGTCTGCATCTAATTCTAAGTGTATATGTGCCCTCAATATTGCTGCGTTTCAATGCTCTTACCTGTCTTGCTGAATTACAGACAGAATGCTCAGAAATAAACCCTTGAAAATATGTACCTCACCCCTACACCTTCTTCCCCCCAAAACTGGCCCCCTTCTCTCACTGAATATTTTGAGTAATATTAAGCAAATCGCAAAAACTATAATAGAAAAGCAAAATGACTGAATTCAAATCTACAAGTCTTCAATGTGTCAATATCACTGAAGAAGCACAAGATAATTAGCTACCTAATATTTTGAGGAGTGCTTCAACAGCAAGAACAGAATACTGATGATTGGATAAATAGAAGTTGAATATATCTGCACTACTGCCTGGATTGACTTTCTGCCCTGCAACCCAATAAAATTTTTATGGAATTAATGAATTTTCTTCTCCTAATGTGGTATCTGACCATGGTTGGAAAAAAGGAGGCAAAAAAAGGTACAAACTGTGATGCTTGTATTTAAGTTTTCTGCAGAAGTCTCTTGAGCACACATTTATGACAGCATCTATCTCCCCAGCTATGAGTGTAAACGAAGGGGTGTATCACTAACAGGAGTTCAAAGCTCAACATCATTTAGTTTTGCTGCTTGGTGAGCTGGGCTAGACAGCGTGTTAGCTTTTCAAAACATATGAATAATATCTAGCATGTTTAACAATAAAAAATGCAAACAGAGAACATTCAGGATTCTTCCCGAAAAGCTGTGAAGCTTTGAGTGGGCACCATTAAAGGGTTGGGGAGCAATGAGAGATGAGGATGTGTCAGCAGATTCCCTCACTTCCACTGAAGCTGCATTTTTGCTGGGACTATCAGCCTCATCCTCACCTGAGCTGCGCCATGGGTATGTCTGTGTCACCCATGTCCCCATCTGGACTTCCTGGAATTCCTGGGCTAGCCTGGATATCGGGTCAGGATGTAGTCTGTAGCCCTATAGCTACAGCACAGCCATGGCAGCAGTGTCTTGGCTGAGCCCACGGCAGCCCCATCCTGCCCCTGCAGTCTGTAGAGGATCTGCTCTTGGCCCTTCTGGTGGAGATGGGGCTGGGACCTATGGCTTCTTTCTTGAGTCATCTGCCTTGACAGTGCCACCTGGATAAGGAGCTCTTCAACACGTGGTTAATTCTGCTATAAGAATTTGCGATTTCTCATGGCATTTTTTCCTTTTGAAATTGAGGGATTATTTAACATTTGACATCTGCTCACTGTTCAACTGAGATTCTGTTACAAAATGCCAAGGTGTGCATGTGAGTGTGTTCTCTGGTGCTCATGCCCAACTCCTTGGTGGTAAGGTGTGGCTATATCACTGAATCGCCTTAGGAGCCCTCCAAAACAAGAGCCCAGGAACTGACAGGCCTATATTGTTTTGCTTTAGTTCCCCTTCGGAGATCAAAATGGGAAATATTGTGGTACTCTCAGAAGACTGATTTGATTTTTGACTTTTGTTATTGGTAAGGTTGGATTTTACAGATTACTACTCCCGCTCCCCAAGAGAGATATCATATTTCCATTGGCTGTAATACATGATTTAGATGCCAGGCATAATTAGGACCGGAGATGATCTGAGTTTCAGTAGTAAAAAAACCCTCTTTTCTAAAGGCATCCATTGTGAGCTACCCTGCAGTCACCAAAGAGAGAAGAGCCTTAGGACGCAGAAAGGGAAGAGACAGATAGAAAGAAGAAAAAATGAGAGAGAGACCTTCCCAGCAGTATTGCAATCTAAATTTCTCTCCCTTCCATGATACCAGGTTGTTAATTAAATATTTGTTGGTAAATACCACATTCCCATAGGCCCTGTGTCAGTGTCATTCCTGTCCCTTGTTGTTTTCTAGTGGCTGCTTTTTAGGTTTCTCCAGACAGTTGTTGCTTGCCCCTGAATTTTACAGATGAGAGAGCTGCAACCTGAAATGGTAGATATTTTCCTCCTCACTCCTGTTGCTCTGCTGTGTGGAACTCTGTTCCTCCTGGTGTACATCATACTAGGAAGGAGCTTCCTTGCAAGTATTGAAGGCCCTGCCAATCACATTTGTCATTCCCAGGGAAGTGCTGCCCAGCCCTGTGCATCCTAACAAATTTTGGGGAGAAAATATTCTTCAAGCAAAAGGTGAAGAAGGAGCAGCTGCAGCAGGCTGATAGCCAGCTGTGATAAGAGATCAGACTCAGCTGAACAAATGCAAACATCCAAACAATGTGGAAGCAGCAGCTCACAGTAAGTCAGGTGAAGTAGCAGGGAACTCCTTGTGTCCTGAAAGTTCACTTGATCTTGACATTAATCTTTAATTCTTTTCCCAAAGTTGTCAAGTCTCAGGTCTGTCATTTTCTATAACAAACATATGCTCTTCAGAGCTGGTTCCAAGGAACAGAAAGGTGAAACTACAGTGTCAGGAGGAAACTGGAGAATCACATAAAAGAAAAATCAAGCCAACAACCAAGGAGCCTCCAAGTGATGATTCCAGTGAAAAAGCAGGTCTAAGTTGTGCCAAAGTTCAGTGTAGAGTAGTAAATTTCAAATGTACCTTGAAGCCTCCTTGCTTTCTCTGCTTGGAACATGGCCACTACATTTGCTTTGAAAACTTTCCTTTCCTTTAAAACTGTTTGCAAAAAGTGGCATATGGAATCACAGCTTTTATAAAGTGCTATGGAAACAGAAACTCCAGTGCTGTTTTGTCTGCACAACGCTTGTCTTTCCTTGTTATTCCCACAGAAATACTCAAAGCTAAAAATTCGAAACAGAACTTATTGTTATTAGATAATGTATATAATTTCTAGCAGTCTGCTATCTGTGTTTTTCCTCAAATATCTCAAACACCTGGTTAAAGACCCTGGCTAGCAAGCTTAGAGTTGTGGATGCAACCACACTGTTCCTGGCTGCACAGTTTCTCAGAGGCAGGAGCCCAGCCTTAATCTGTGTCCCCAAGGGGTCTTTCAGCCAAGTGCAAGTTTTTGACATGATTCTTCTTCACTGGGTATATGAGAATTTATTATTATTTTATTTAGTGAAATTTTAAAGGTGTGAATATGCTGCTTAGTTTTAATAATCTCATTTCACATTAGAACAGTTTCAGAATGAATGAACTGATGCCTCAAGCCAAAGCTGAGGTGAAACTGGAAGCCTCCTGGAGAGCAGACAGCAGTACAGTTTAACACCTAATAGTGACAAGTAAGGAGCACTTGGTTTCACAAAGCTTTTTCCCCTCATTTTTTCCTACTTATGTCTATATGAGCAGGTAAGGGGGGGGCCTGGGGTAGAGGTTAGGGCATTGTCCTTTGATCATTCAACTACCAGCATGCTCTCAGGCAAGATTTTGGTCACTAGTAACCAAATGTGTCTCATGTGCTCTGACATGATGCAGGCATGTTATATGGCCCAGGATTTTTCCTGATAAACAATTTGGACAGGGATACTATTTTGTGGGAGAAAAGAAAGGCAGATGGATTATGCAAAGAGGCGTGCAAAGTACGATGTAAAATCTGAGTCAGAAAATCCAACCTCATTGTAGCCTTTGATTACCAGGTTTATATAAAAACATCTTGTTGGCTTTAGTGAGGGACAGGTCTGACTCTTAGTTGTATCTTTGCTTAAAGCGACTTCATCAACCAACTCTGTTATTTGCAACCACTTCCCTTTACTTTCTTTTCATGTTTTTTAGAGCTCTAGTTTCTTTCCATGACCTCCTTTCCTTGAGTTGTTGTGCAGTGTTTGCCTCCATGTCCTTGGCTGTAACTGCATCACTAAACAGCAATCAGCTGGTTTACAAAATTTGTGGGAACCTGCAGTGAGGGCTGGTCCCCTTCTCAGCAGCTGTGGCAAACTGTTAGCATCAGCAACAGTTTATTAGCCAAGACTTACCAAAAGGGAAACTGGGCTGTTTCTTAAGACCAGTGTAGTCACAGAGACCAAGAAGTTTCACCATTTCTCTCTTAGGGCGTGATGGTCAACTTCTGTTGACATCAATGGAAAGATTCTTCTTTTTGAAAGAACCACTGAATTGGACCATTACTCAGAAGGAAAAGTCACAGTTATTAAGTCACCCACGCCTTTTCTTATGTTTTCCTTGGAAATCTGAACTGTCAGGCCTTCTGAGAGTGATCATGTCTTAGGCTGATGGACAGACAGTGTCTGGTTGTTTGGTACACCCCTGATCTGCTGCTCTTGTTGCTTAATTCTAGACTGTGTTGATGCATTCATGACAGAGTGGTAGCAATGAAGTTGCAGTTTTTATATGGCAGGTCCAGTACGCAGTATTGTTTGCACTCAGGACACAAGCAGATGTAACTTGTATAGTTACAAAATTACTAATTCTTTTCCAAAGTTGAAGTTTCTTCTGAGGTGGCAACTGTGATCTGCTACCCACCTACATCTCTAGCAACTAGTTTTCAAGGGCTTATCTGTTTTGCTGGGTGCCATCCAAGCGTGACAGTTTTGATGAGAACTGAGTCAGAATCTCTGGTGGCTCCAAATTGTCATCAGATGCGTTAGAGCTATACCGCAATATCCGTCACTTCTCAGAATATGCTTATGGTGGTGGTCTCTATCAGGGTCATGTCCCTGTTTGAATCCCAGCAGTCAGGTCTCTACTCCACATTTATGTAACTTTAGATCTCCTCATGCTAGATTTCCATTATTTTCCCACAAGTATAGCAGGAGGAAAGAATGTGATACTAAGAATTATATTGTTGAAATGTTTTGTGTCTGAGTTGTGTGAATTTCCATCAGCTTTACTGAGATGTAGCAGAGGTGATTAGTGAAAGCTGTTAAAATGCAAAGATAAGATGAGCTGTAACCCTCTCTGAGTCACTGAGCAGCAGGGTCAGCAGCAGAGCTCTGTTTTTCCAGCCAGTTTAATTAAAAAACATAAACTATCTTGGTTCACTTCATCCCAAAGCCTTTGCTATAAAATCAGACAGCCTAGGCTTCCCAGAGGCAGAATTTTCCTCTTTACTAGTGCTCTGTTAGAAAAAAGACCATAGCAGATTTTTACTGAAGGAAGAAAGCAGAAATGCTATAGTGCAATTTGAATAGCCTGACTAATCTGTGCCCTACCCTTTCCTACTCAACTAGAACATGCTGGCCTCCTCTAAGGACTGTGGGCTCCTGCAGGAGGACTCAGTTGTTACTCTCCATGCCCAAATGGAGTCTGTGAGCTCCAGAGGATTTTGATATGTAAGAAGGGATGAAAACTTCTGGAGCCTCTACAGCTCCTTTCAGAAAAGAGCCACTGTTCTCCACTGGGGGAAAAAGGACCTTCTGAGTTATTGTTGAACTGCAGTTGCACAGGAAGAGATCTGCTTGCACAGCTCTTTTCACTGGGCTGTGCTCTTCCTCAGCTTGCAGCACACTTAGTGGGCTTCAGCTCCTTGGATGAAGTGGAACAACAAATGAGATTTGCAGTCTATCACAGAAAGGTGGCTTCCTAAACGTTTTTTTTCTTCTCTTAGGAAAAAGGAAAAAAAAAAAAAGGAAAGAAAAAATCAGTTTCTTTTTCTCAACTTTGATTGAATTGACACCTACCCTTTGGGCATTCAGTGTGTTTGGGTTTCCAGTGGTTGCCTTTATATTTTTATTAATTTCCCAGCTCTCTCCTTTCCTTTTCCTGGTTTTAAGCAATCACCTAAGGACGTGACTGCAGGGGGTGTTAAAAAGAACTGCAGGAACTTGAAAAGGCAAAGATCTATGATGAATCACTACAGTCTTTAGAAAATGAGACATCCGTGGGAGCTTTTGATTTTGGCAAGTTTTAAAAATTAGACACTTTTTTCATCAGTAACCCAGCTGCTACCCTTAATCTAACTGCTCTGGGATGTTCAGTGAACCAGTCCCTGCTGTCTGAGAACCAGGATCGAGGATTTTTTATACCAAAATCTGTCCCAAGGGCCTGTGTCATGGGACAGTTTTGCAATTGCAATTGAATTTAGTGTAACAGCAGAATTTCAACTGAGCATGTTTATACATTGGGTTGAGGGTAACCTCACTGTGTTGCCTTGGTTCATTTTCCCAGTGAAATTCAAAATCAGGCATGTCTCTTTATTTTAAAATATATATCCGAATTTGTTTAGGGAGTGTTCAGCTACTTTGATAGTACCTTCACCAGCTTTTAAAACTAGGTGAGCATTTCTGCACAATGACAAATTATGGCAGTGTAATAATAAAAATTTAAGGAGGTGGAAAATCCTTGGAGATTGCTACTGGCATGTATTTGGAATGAGATGGAATCCATTTTATTGCCAGACTTGTGTTTAGCAGTAACAGGTAAAGCCAAAAGCATACAGATGTGGCTGTTGAAGATGTGCCAGTGGAAGATGAACAGTTGGATGGGTGCTTGATGCAATGGACATGGGAAAATCCATGGCAACTAATTTGACCAAGATCTGAGTAGCTTTTTTCCCCCATATCATGGCAGGACCGATGACAACATCAATAAGCCAAAGAGTTCATTGTTCTTTTTTTTTTCATTAGTGATAAGAAGAACTATAATAACAAAAATATTATATGCAGGACACATATGAACTAGAGAATATGTGCGTGTACACCAATAAATATGCACAAGTTAAGGTAATAGATTAGTTAGCAATTCTATCGCAAATGTAGGTCAGAGTCCAGAAGCATTGGTCTCTGAGTCCTCCTGAGAGAATATTCTGTTCTGAATCACCAGCCAGGCCTTTTGCTTCGGCAGGGTTTGTCAGCTCTCTCAGCTGGTACTCCATGTCAGGTCTTGATCATCTGTTTGTGATAACAGGGGTGGAAATGCCAGAAGGCACAGATGATCTCCTCAGAAGCAAGCATTCTATTTCTGTATAAATATCCCTTGCAATAAAGGGAAAAGGAGGAGAAAATGCAGCAAATCTGTTATACAGTATCAGCAAAACTGTTGCTAAATGGAATGTTTTTATGAGCAGTCAGCAGATGCTGAGGCTCAAATATTAGCCTAGTGACTGTGTAATAAATACAGTCATAAGACTCAGTTCACTTTCACCATCTTGTGCTTGTTTTAATGGCAAATAAAGATCTAGTTTGGAGGTGGGGGGGGGAGGGCTAGGGTTTTTTTGTTTGTTTTGAGGTCGGTTTTTTTCAGTGTAAATTCATATTCCCTTTTGGCATTCACCAGACTGCAACTTAAGTCAACAAGAGAGAGCTTTGCAAAGACCTCATTATCTTTTTCTCATTTATTGGTGTGACTTTGCCCTCTATACAGGTAAGTTCCTTAAATCTCTGTGTAGGATTTTGTGTTTAGACTCTTCGAACGGCAACAGCTTAGTCAATGTAACATACAGCTAGTCTAAATTTTACAATTAATACCTTTTTAGGATTCTTTTCTTACTACCCAATGTAATTTTGTGGCTCTGCAGATATGTGTCACAGTCTTAACTAATAAATTCAAAAAGTGATGGTTGTTCTGAGGTCCAATGAATTCCTGTTGTCTAATTCATGTCAAAGCAAGTTAGTAGAAAAAAACTTCCATTGCACCCAGCAGAATTAGATCAGGCCCTACACCTTTGAAAAAAGTGAGATGGCTTGAAGAGCAATGAATAAAATTATAATTTGTATTTGCTTGCAAAGCTGGAAAGGGAGAGCATAATCTCTGCAGCCACTAAATGGAGCTTATGCCTGAATTGTTTCTGGTTTGAACTGTCAAGGGAGAACACAGCATACTGGCTATGCATGGCTCTAGTCATTGTCTGCAATAATTAAGAAAGAAAAGATTTAATTCTTTCAGACAATTACACTTCTCTCCAGATATCTAAAAGAGGTAAAATAAGATCAGGCAGAGACATATTTTTCATTATTATCCCACTACCTTTTATCCTTTGTAGCTCTAATTTTAGGACAACAACCACTACTTCTGATGAAAGGGTCTATGTACCACTACTATTAGCTGAGAGATGTTCTTACTGAGCAGAGCTTTTACTGTGCTCTAGGTTATCTTCTAGTTTAAAATACTCTGGACTAATGGCATTTGTGGCAAACTAAAGCAACCTGCAGAATCCAGCCTACAAAGAATAAGTAGAGGTTGTCTCAGTTTGGGGGTCTGAAGTGGATCATTTTTATATGTATTACATGCCTTGCCTATTATATCATTTAATGTTAATAGAAATATTTATTAGTATGGAAAAAAGTTGAGTTGAACAAGTTTGGAGGCTCAGCTTGCTGTTTTCACTTGCAAGACAAATGTGAAACATTCTGCTAATTTTGTGGCTGACACCAAGTTGGCTGGTGCAGTATGCTGGAGGGAAGGGATGGCGTCCAGAGGGACCTGACAGCCTTGAGAGGTGGGCCCATGTGGACCTCATTAAGGTAAACAGGGCAAAGTGCAAGATCCTACACCTGGGTTGGGTAATATCCCGTATAAATACAGACTGGGGGTGATCAAACTGAGAGCAGCCCTGATCAGAAACCTTTGGGGATATTGGTGGAAGAAAAATTGAATATTAATCAGCAATAAGCACTTGCAGCCCAGAAAGCCAATCCCTTCCTGGGCTGCATAAAGAGAAGTGTGACCAGCTGGCTGAGAGAGAGGGTTTTCCCAACCCTACTCCACTCTCGTGAGATGCTACAAGATAAAGCAAATCCATAGGAGAGTCACAAAGATGATCAGAGGGCTGGAGCACTAAAAGGTTCCAGGGAGAACCTTCCACTTCCTGGAGGGAGCTTATGAGCAAGACAGACTTTTTATAAGGCCCTGTAGTGATTGCATGTGGGGCAATGGTATTAAACTGAAAGAGAGTAGGCTTGGATTGGACACAAGGAAGATGCTTTTTTATGATGAGGGTGATGAGGCACTGGTAAAGGTCTGCCAGGAGAAGCTGTGGATACCCCTCACTGGAAGTATTTAAGGTCATGTTGGATATGACTTTGAGAAACCTGACTTGGTGAGTGATGTCTCTGCTATAGCAGAGAGGTTGCACTAGATGATCTCTAAAGGTCTCTTCCAACCCAAACCATTTTATGATCCCAAGTTTTTCAAGTTCTTATTGTAGAAGTGCAGGAAAGTGCAGTAAATGGTTGGGGGGGGGGTGGGGTTGGTGACCACCATACTCTTGTCACACCTCAAAAAGCACTGAACACTTGGATAGCATTCATCTTCTTTTGTAAGGCTGCATTTCATTTGTGACATCTGGTGTAAATAAATAAATTCTTTTTAGATGCTAAATTCTGAAATACTTTGCAAATTTTCCAGTAAGTATTATTTTCCTTGCTTGTGGCATATGTGTGACTGCAGTAAATTAATATTGTGTGTTTGGGATAGAAACACTCTCTTGTTTTATCTGAATGGAAATTACTCCTATGTGTACGTGCCTTTTCAGCATCAGGGTAGTTTGTGACTAAACGGCCCATTTCCATAAAGCATCTTGTTAACTATTTTCCTATTTTAATTTTAATAACAAATTACATTTGGAGAACACCTCCAAATGTACTTAAATAGCTTTCAGATGTATGGATGAACAGATGAAAGTTGCCCTGTTCCTTCCTGAGCCAGGGAACTCACCACCCTGCAACCCTGTGGGGCAGCTGTCCAGTTGCAGGGCCTGTTCCTCATGTTTGTACGACACAGACTTTACTGACTTGTTTGTTCAGTGGAACAGAAAATCCCTTGAAGCATACAGAAATATTTTCACTCTGTTTGCGCTTTGCTACTCTATGAAAATTTAGGGAGGAGGCATGGGGATGCATTCTCAGCAGGTGAAAACTGGCAGGGCTTAGGTAAAAGGACTGGTGTCTTGCTCTGCAGCAGCTGTGGGGCTGCCACTGTCCACTAGGATATGAAACATTAAATAAAATCTCAGAGTAAATGTGAGGGCAAGTTCTAAGGGAAAGCTATCATCTCACCTCTGTTTGTTACTAGTGAAACACTTGTGGAAAGCAGATGAACAGTTAGGGCACTTCCAGAGAAGTGTTTTTGTGCTTGAAAACTTATCTATTATCCAGGGGCTACAGTAAGTCCAATTAAACATATTGCTTCTCCTTAAACGAATTTACTTGCTATTATAAGCTACAGCAAGTAAAATGATGTTTGCTTTAAAAGAAAAGTGTTGAGAACCAAAGATGAATTATTTATGCCTGTCTCTCTTCTACTTTGTATGTGGGAACAAACTTGCAGGCAACATTATCCCTAAATTAAAAGAAATGTAAACTGGCAGGGGCAAATCAGGGCTCTACAATTCAATCCTCATTGGAGATAATGCTTTTCACATCCATCTGTATGAAAACAGGTTTGGGATCCTAAGTTCAGGTTTTTAATCAAGAATGAATTGCAAGTGATACTTGCTCAGTTGTACAGAATTAATATCCTCGGTTGTCTGGCAAAGGCCTTTGTTAAGCGAAGTGTGTAGAATAAATTACTGACTTCACAGTGCACAAAAATATTCAGCATTTGGACACATAGCCAGTGTTTCCGCTTCTGTTTTAGTTTGATCTGATCCTGTGAGATACTGAGCATAATGAGAATCAGGTGCCCAGCAGACAGAAATTCACCATATCAACAGGCTGAGGGTTTTATATTGGTTTTGTCTCAGTGATACTGAGAACAGCTTTCAGCTGTGGTGACAACTCCTTACATTCTTGATGCACCACATCATGCTGAATGGTAATGATGAGTCAGGACTCTTCTTTCTCCAACAAAATCTGAGCAAACCTGGATAAAATGAAAAGGTACCAGCTGCTGGGGTTAGCTGTGTCCTGTAAAGGGTCTGCTGGATCCAGCTGGAACCCTCTGCAGCCCCCACTGCCAGCTCCTCCCTGTTTGTACCTAATGCCTTCCTGCCTTCCCTTTGCCCTTCCTTCCTTGTTTTAGATCATGAATGTTGTCCTCCAAGGTCTGTTTTGCAGAAATATTTGTGTGTATAGGAAAGTGTACTAAATAAATTTGCCACTCCAGGAGGGGACATTAATTTAGTAATAGCTCGTATCATCTCCATTTGGATTTTATCTAGGACTTTGAGACCTACCCTCTGTCCATCCTCCTACTGAGAAATCAAAAGCAGTTGTGATCTTTCTTGATACTCCTGGAGCATAAATTGTGTCAAAAATGGCAATAAGTTGAGGTGAGCTGGGTTGCAGTTCGTCTGTCACTCTGTCTTTCTCACTGGAGGGACATCTGCTCCCAGGCCTTCTCCATCATCACCTAAAAGATTTGTCTGCAGTTTGCCAGGAAGCTCTGGAACATTCAGTGAGGACCAGGGCTGAGGCAGAGCAGATCTGCTGTCCTTGAGCACAGTCAGTCAGTGCCGGAATTTAGTTTACACACTGTGCTTCCAGCAGATGAAAGAAAAGATCTGAAAGGGCTATGGATGCAAACAAAAATTAAAACTAACATTTTCAAATGCAGCCACTGCATGCCCATGGACTTACAGCAGATTTTTGGGAACATTCCACGTTTCATAATCTCCAAAGAGAACAATGTTTATTGAATGAAACCATTCTTTTTAGCAGTTTTGTTCTGCAGCAGAAGGTGTAGCTTTTGTGCCTGTATTTGTAAAGGCTGGAGAATAGGTTTAACTGCAACAAATTCAGTAAGGCATTCCAACATAGGAGGTAGAACAAAAGAACGGTACCAACCAAAGTACCCTCCTTGATTCATGTCTTCACACTACGGAATTTGAAATCCAGAAAACTACAGGATTTGTAGCTGCAAAAAAATCCAAAAAATTGTAGTAGCCTTTGATTCTTTCAAACCCAAATTTTACCTAGGACTGAACAATAAGATAAGAAGACACTAGAATGTGTATAAAGGTAAGATGTGAAGGAAAAGTGTGCTTGAACTTCTGACTTTTCTGGAGAATTGCTGTGACGGGCTCAAGCTGTTGCTAAGAATAAAATAGGAATTTAAGGCAAATCAAGGATCATATGAAAACCTGAAATTCAAATTAATTAATGAAATAAATTAAAGTTAAAAAATTAACTTCTCAAATGAAAAGATCTGTAAAAACACCTTAAAGTTATTGCAGTTTAACTTCCTTTCCCAGATAAGTTTGATCTGGTTCACAGAAAATATGAATGTTAATCAGAACATTAAAACATATCTGCTTAAAAGATTTGGTTTTACTTTGTCATTGAGCCTTTTCATGAAATAAGAAAAAAGTGAGCGGGAGGACAGATCTCTTGAAGAGGAATTTAAAGGTCATCTTAACCCAAAATTTACATGGTTTTACATAATCTGTAGCATTTGGATATCTTCTAGGAGTTGCTTTTTATTTTAATTCATTTCCCACATTCTATGATAAAAATACTTCTGTGTGTTTTCAGGTCTTTTTTAAAATTCATCTATTTTAGTGTGAGTATGCAGTAAATTCTAGTCCAATAGATGTTACATTTAGATGTGAGACATCAGTTAAGAGGCTGCCCAAGGTGCAAGTTGAGCCTGTGGCCCTTTGTGTTGAGCTGAGAATTGAAATCATGGCAAAGGTGGTTTGGCATATGTAGGAAATTCCTTTATCAGGTAACTTAAGCCAAACTCTTGAAGTGCTTTGCGTGACAGTTAAGATGCTGTTGTGGTGAGAAGGCCCCTGGGAAATTGCATCCATACTGACCTGAGTTTTCCAGATGACTTGGTTCATTTCTGCTCTAAATATTCCAAAAACTGTTTCTTCAGTAAGCTGATGAAATCTTTTTCTAGAGGTATGCTGGACACACACTACTAGAACATAATCCAGGCTCACATATGCATGCTCATAGTGAATACTCTTTATCTGAAGTTCTCCCTACTGCTTTCTCATGGCTTCAGTTTGGCATCTGAGAATAAAGCACACGGGAAGCCATTGGTCTCCCAATTGTTATGTAATTGATGACAGGTAAGCTTTCAGTGTAGCATATATTACTTGGGGGAAAAGCTTATATTTAAAGATTATGGCCCCTGAAAACTGAAACAAAACCTCTCAGTACCTGAGGAAATAAAATGTCTGGCCCTGTAAAAGGAAATAAGAGACTATACAAGTGCAGCTATTTTTCAGTGAACTACAACATTACTTTTCATCATTTGAAAGAAAGAATCCAGTACTTTTTCTTTCAACATGTACTTTTCTGGGCCCACTGTATATATTGGTTTCAAGGGTTTTCATTGAGGTATGTTTGTGCAAAACTTGAACTGTTGAAAGTTGTTACTTCTGAAGCAGACCGTTAATATTCCTAATGGATGTGAACAAATGGATTATGGGGAGGTTCTAACACAGCAGAACTTCTTTATGAAGTAGTTGTTCCTTTGTATGTGTGGATGCTGGAGTCAATGCTTTATTAAGGGGGATAAATAGATTGATGTTATATAACTTGCAGCTCTAAGACAGCAAATATTCCTATTTAAAAGAAACTGATGCTTTTTGCCTGCAGTGGCTGAACATGACAGAAATAATAATCAATCTTCACAAATTTGCTGTGAAGAGATCAATCTGAATGTTTAGCTTTAAACAAGAGAGCAAAACTATTGAAAAGTTGAGTCATATGCTCAAAATCAGAGAGTGGCAAAATCTGAAATCAAGATCTAATCTGCTTTAACTGACTGCACTGAGACCCCACTAATCCTCTCTTAGAGAGGAGAGATAAAAAAGATTTACAAATTTGGTGGATATTCAAAATGAGTTTTGATCCCAAGTTTCCAAGTTCGATGTCTCAAAAAATATCCAGATTTTGCACTTCTGCCTTGCAGTGTGAAGAAAGAATGAACTGGGATCTGTATGAACAGAAATGATTTTGTTGCAGGGTCTATCTGTTGCTCTGCTGGACTATAAATGGCAATAACTTTTCTGTGATCTGTGCTTCAGTGCCCTACTGACAAGTGAAAACGTGCACAAGTAGTGAAGTTTATTGCAAGTACAAATGAGCAGCTGTAGAGAGATTATTCATTGCCCTGCCACAGCTCAAACAGAGGATTAATTTGGTGCAGATGCTGGACAAATGGTTTGAATTTTGTTGCAGAGGATGATGCTAGTGACTGCTGACATGGGGAATAACCACTGTGTCTGCTTGAACAAAATTTCGGACTGATGGGTTTTTTTGCCATTTTGGATCTACTTCATTAGTAAGGTAGCTAGGCAAGGGGACCCCATATGCCTGGGGCAGTGCCACAGTCACTTTGCTTGTATCCTCTAGCTACCAAAACTTGAAAGAGAAAAAAAAAAAGGCTTTTGTTCAGCATTATGTGCAGTGCTATTTATCATAGAGAGTTTCTCTAGTGTTGACATACTGGCTTGAGCTCTTCATCAAGACATAGTGTAAGTTATTACCATAATGCCCACAGACTTTGAAATGATTAAAGGATTTGTGAAGATAATATATTGATATCAAAGCCTCTTTCAAGCCTAGTTTCCAGAAGAATCAGGTATTGTTGGTTATATGTTAAAAAAACAGTAGAAGAACATTATATGTTTGCCAAAAGTAGCAAACAGTTTTTTGGAAACAAACTTTTTCCTTACATCCACACTTGATCACATCAACCTGAAAAATTAATTTCAAAATAATGTCACAATGATAATTTCTATTGGACAAAGCATATCAGAGGGAGACAAATGGAAGCTGGGAAAACAACTGGGAAGGAATCAGACTAGAAAACTTTCTCAGCATCTTCTGGATTAGATAAGTTCATTCTATAACTTTCAAGGCAGAGAGAGAAAAATGGAGAAATCGTAGCTATGACAAATGTTCTTCTGACAGAGCCAGGATTTTAATTGGCACAGCCAAACCTGTTTCATCCCACAGATGCAGGCCGTGGAAAGCATTTCTCATGCTGGCAAAAGAAATTGCCTTCGTGGTACGTCTCCCCTTTGTGTAGTGGCATACAAGATATCTTATGCCTCAGCCTACATCAGATGGAGGAACTATGACTTAGAAAGCCTCTACTGAATTACTGAAATATATGCAACATGCAAACCAGGAAAGGAGTATCATGGGAGAAACAAAATAGTTACGAATGTTAAGGGACATGAATACTGAAAGAAGTTAATTGCAAACAGACAGCAGCTAATACAATCATGAGAAAAGAAAGAATAAGTGAATTAAATGGAAACATCAGGGTAGAAAGAGAAAATATTTCAGAAGAAACCTACAGGTACAGATAAATATATCAAAAGGACACTGCTTCTCATTACAAATATGTTCTGGAATACAACTATGAGCTAGTGATGCTTTTAATTCTTTCTAAGGCATTGAAATTTCTGTGGGATGGAGAGACATGATGAATTGTTGAAATGCTACCTAATGTTTATCCTGCCCTGATTTAAAACAAGCCATCCAAGCTTTAAGAAAAAGACTGCTCATCACTGGAAAATTTTAAATGGCCACATGTGCACTCATCTGATGGGAGGAGAGAAGTGTGTCCCTTGCTTCTGTTGGATGCATGGCTGAGAGTAATCCTAAGTGTCATAGTAAGCAAACTTCTCCTATGATTGCAGAGGTGCTCTGGCATTTTGATAGTAACTAAAGCAGTAACCTCATTTAGGACCCATGGCTCAGGGACCCATTGGCTCAGGACCCATTCCTAGGAATGAAAATAGGCAAATACCTGCTATGATAGGTTATTTTTTCCCCCATTTTATCGGCCTCTGGAGACTGAACTGCTGAAAGTGCTGTTGGTCAAACTGGCAGACAAGGGGGCTAATGGCCTTCAGCCATGGTATCTGGTGGGATCCAAATGAGCAGATGATGATGGCATGGCAATGGTTTCCAGCTCTGTGAAGGAAAACTCCTGCTGATTTGGAAGTTCTCCTTGATGAACACCACATGTCTATACTGAACTTTCTCTTCTATTTATTTTAAATTTCCTATGAAAGTAATTTCTATGTGAAGGAATAAGGAAACTACGTGCTTAAAAAGAAAATCTAACTGTAGTACTTAGAAGTATGTTTATTCAACTATGAAGTTCACTGCTGAAATAGAGATTGACAGACTTTAGCCCTACTTTATCACTACTCTCCTGAATTCCAGGACTAGAAGTGGTCAGGAGAAGCTGATGCCAACAGTAATCTGAGCCATCAGCCCTCAGCTGAACATGTACTGAGAAGATTTATTCTTGCTTTTTTTTCACTGTGCTTATTCCAGACTTCCCACAGCAGGATTTAATGAAAAATATTCCAAAGTTCAGTGACAGTTCCAAGTAACTGACAGATGGAACAAAGTTCACCAAGAACTTTATTTAGGATGAGGACACTGCAGATAGGATTTAGGAGAGATGCAGGTGATATCTCTGATACTGAGATCCTCAAGACCTTCTGTCAACTTGCAGCTGAAGCTGGACCTGTTTACTCTGTGTTGGCAATCTATGCTTTGACTTTCTAAGCAGCCAAAATTCGACTTTTTCCCTGTTCAGAACAATTTTCTTCATGCTAATAGTAATTATGGAGCAAGCATTCCATGCCTAAAACATAAGGGGACGCCAAACTTGAGGAGCTTTCTTCTATCTGCCTTGCTTGTAGGTGTGACTGCAGCACATGATGGGAAAAGGGCACATCTGCTCCAGAATGGTTTCATGCACAACCTGCAGCAGCAATGGGCTTTGTCCTCAGGTTGCCACTGTGTCCCTTTAATGCAGCAGTCCAGCCCATGCACTTCTATGTCTGCTCGTGAGATATTTTGTCTGATGAGGGTGAGAAATGCGAGGCAAACTTATTTCAAGTCAGAAGAAAGCTTCCCCTCTGTTTCTATGTCCCTTTGCCTATAAATAATTTGACACTTATTTTAGCACGTGAACTGTAAAATGCTCTTTAATTTCACCAGATGAGGATTAGCTGAACAGCCTACAAACTCACGGTACATTGCAGCTCATGGTAAGGAAAGTATCCAGGAATGGTTTTTAATAGCAGGATTTTTCAGTTTTATGTCTCTTCATGACCTGCTATCTTCGCATGAATACACACACAGAGAATCATCTGATCAATACTCTTGATTATTACTTTGATTAAATCTTGAGAAAAGTAGAAAGACTTAAAGATTCACTCCCTGTCAATGCTGTGTAAGGCTGGATAGTCTGTCCATATTCTTGTCACATAATGTTCTGTCTCTGCTAAAGAAATAGACACAACCCCTCTGATTGATGAATGGAATGTAGTTGCACATAACATTGCTATAAATGTGTACACTGAACCAATCACAAATATACATAAGCATAATATACAAACAAGTTTTTGTTAAAAGAGTTAACAAAGCACTTCTGCTAATAGACAGCAAATCCAGGTAAAATTCATTGAAATAGTGATTTATTGCAATTACTTGATTTGCTTTTGAATGTATTTATATGCATATGCAGAGAGAATGTGGGATTTTATGAAAAAGGGAGAAATAATTCAGTGATTTTTTTTTTGTTTCTATACAAACAAAATCTCTATGCAAGCTTTGGAGACCAGGAAAAGGAGACAAATAGAGCAGAACTTTTATGTTTTCCAGAAGTGCCTTGATGCATCAGCCCTGATTTACTGCACCTTACAAGAACTCAGAGGGAAGGTTGGAGACATTCTTTTCGCACTAGGGAGTGCTGAATGAAATTTCTTTGGGGTACTGCTTCCTCAGTACTCAGGAGAGTGATATTCACTGCAATTATCTGAGAGATGCTGCTTCTGTTTGAGAGGTAAGGCTTCATGTTTCTCCACCACTCTGGGAATCTTCCTACTCTGGAACATTAGCTTTGATCCAGAATTTATGAAAATCTGTTTAATAGTAGTGCAGAGAATGAGTTGCAGAGCCATTTATAACAGCCAAAATAATTCAGTCATGACCTCTTTGTGTTCCCATAAAACTGTTTTCCCCTTGGCATCAGGAGATGAGTCAGCAGTAGTGATAACAAGAGTCAGAGAAATACTGGAAAAAACAAGTGTCCCAAGTACTTTGGCAGTGAAATATTAGGCTTCAAAGTGATTTCTTCATGGAACATTTTTTCTCTCTCCAGGACACCAAATTGACTGAGTATATTAAAGAAAGAAGAAAAAGAGGGAGAGAGAGAGTGAAAACAGGACTTGGATGATATTTCTCAGTGTCTGCCAATATCTAACATGCTTTTGGAAAAGTTGCATAACACAACCTACCATGAGAGCCCAGTTTGAATAGAGGTTAGTAATCCTTTCTATTTGGTGCTATGTTTGTGGTTTTGCAGAACTGACCCACAGGGCCTCATTTTTTGACTGGTGAAACAGACTGTATTTTTTCTGAAGCCTATAGGGATCAGGAAGTTGTCTAAACGCATGCCTGACTAGAATTTGCCATCAGTTTACCAGCAGCTCTATTATTCTTAAGCCTATAGGACACTTTGAGTGATAGAAAACTTTGAATGTTCTCTTTTGTGAAGGAGAGTATTTGCCTCGAATGATCAAGCATACAGGTAGAATATCAGGGAACTTGCAATATGAAGTGTTATGTTTGAACTAATTTAAACAAGGACTGTTGCAAAGGTTTTTTTCTGGTTTGCATTGTTTCTAGTATGATTTCTTTAGATATTTTAATCTGCTCTGCATGACAAAAGCAGTGTTGCAGAATGTTTTTCATTACAAATAAGTCTCAACAATTCAAATTTTCAAATAATGGAATATGATTTCTAATATTGAGCTACTTTTGTTTTCATGGCTTTTAGGTAATGGCTATGGAGAAAAAGACAAGGAAAATCGTTGAAAAATATTTTTTGGGTCTTCTTCATGACAATGAGAAACAAAACTGAGGAGGCATATTCCTATGTGTTAGGAAGTTGGTGTCCAGGGACTCTCCAAGGCTGATACCAATGCTGAAAACTGCTACCCGAGTCTGAAGCAAGCAATTTGCCTTCTGAATAACAGTTTGGCATGGGATGGGTAGTCATAGTGGGTGACTCCTTTCTGAGGGGAACAGAGGGCCCCATATGTCAACTAGACCCATCCCACAGGGAGATCTGCTGCCTTCCTGGAGCCTGAATATGGGATATTACTGAGAGACTCTTGGGTTTATTCAGCCCTCTGATTATTACCCACTGCTGATACTCCAGGCAGGCAGTGATGAGACTGAAAAGAGGAGTGTCAGGGCAATTAAAAGGGTCTTTAGGGCACTGGGTCAAGTGGTTGGTAGGACAGGAGCACAGGTAATGGTCTGCTGAGTTCCTTTGGTGGCAGAGAAAAATGATGAAAGGAATAGGAAAGCCCACATTATCAACAAGTGGCTCAAGGGTTGGTGTTATCAGCAGAATTTTGGGTTCTTTGATCATGGGACAACTTTTACAGCACCTGGCCTGCTGGAACTGGATGGACTCCATCTTTCTGTTAAGGGCAGGAGGATTTTAGCTCATGAACTGGCAGAACTCTTTAAGAGGGCTTTAAACTAGGTTTGAAGGGGGAAGGGGATGCAGCTGGGCTGTCTGGAAGCAGGCTCATGTTAAGCCTGAATTAGGGGTAAAATCAGTGGCCCAGCTGAGGCGCATGTATACCAACACACGCAGTGCAGGTAACAAACAAGAAGAGCTGGAGGCCATGGTGCAGCAGCAAGGCTATGATGTAGTTGCCATCATGGAAACATGGCGGGATGACTTACATAGCTGGAGCACTGCACTGGATGGCTACAAGCTCTTCAGAAGAGACAGGAAAGGGAGAAGGGGTGGAGAGGTGGTCCTTTATATTAGGGAGGCTTTTGATGCCATGGGTATTGAAAATAATGATGATGGAGTAGAATGCCTACGGGTAAGAATTAAGGGGAGGGCCAACGAGGCTGATGTCCTACTGGGAGTCTGTTACCGCCTACCCAGCCAGGAAGAGGAGGTAGACAACTTATACCATAAGAAGCTGGATAGTGTTTCAGGATCACCAGCCCCTGTTCTTGTAGGTGACTTTAACCTACCAGACAACTGCTGGGAACTTAATACAGCAGAAAAGAGGCAGCCCAGGAAGTTCTTAGAGTGTGTGGAGGACAACTTTTTGTTACAGCTGGTGAGTGAGCCCACCAGGAAAGGAACAATATTAGACCTGTTCTTTTCAAATAGAGATGGACTGGTGGGAGACGTGGTGGTTGGAGGCCACTGGGGTATAGTGATCATGATATTTTTGAGTTCTTGATATTTGGTGAAATGGGGAGGAACATCAATAAGACTTTTACATTGGACTTCTGGAGGGCAGATTTTGGCTATTTAGGAGACTTATTCAGAGAGTTCCTTGGGAAGCAGTCCTTAAACACAGAGAAGTCGGGAAAGGTGGGTGTGCTTCAAAACAGAGATCTTGAGGGCATAGGAAGAGACTGTTCCTGTGTGCTGAAATACGAGTCGATAAGGCAAACATCTGCCCTGGATAGGCAGCNATGATGTAGTTGCCATCATGGAAACATGGCGGGATGACTTACATAGCTGGAGCACTGCACTGGATGGCTACAAGCTCTTCAGAAGAGACAGGAAAGGGAGAAGGGGTGGAGAGGTGGTCCTTTATATTAGGGAGGCTTTTGATGCCATGGGTATTGAAAATAATGATGATGGAGTAGAATGCCTACGGGTAAGAATTAAGGGGAGGGCCAACGAGGCTGATGTCCTACTGGGAGTCTGTTACCGCCTACCCAGCCAGGAAGAGGAGGTAGACAACTTATACCATAAGAAGCTGGATAGTGTTTCAGGATCACCAGCCCCTGTTCTTGTAGGTGACTTTAACCTACCAGACAACTGCTGGGAACTTAATACAGCAGAAAAGAGGCAGCCCAGGAAGTTCTTAGAGTGTGTGGAGGACAACGTTTTGTTACAGCTGGTGAGTGAGCCCACCAGGAAAGGAACAATATTAGACCTGTTCTTTTCAAATAGAGATGGACTGGTGGGAGACGTGGTGGTTGGAGGCCACTGGGGTATAGTGATCATGATATTTTTGAGTTCTTGATATTTGGTGAAATGGGGAGGAACATCAATAAGACTTTTACATTGGACTTCTGGAGGGCAGATTTTGGCTATTTAGGAGACTTATTCAGAGAGTTCCTTGGGAAGCAGTCCTTAAACACAGAGAAGTCGNGTTGGCTTACTGGTGAGGTTCCAGATGACTGGAAGCTGGCCAATGTGACTCCTATTCACAGAAAGGTTGGGAAGGAGGTAATTATAGGCCAGTTAGCCTGACCTCAGTACCCGGTAAGGTAATGGAGCAGTTTATATTAAGTATCATCACGCAGCACTTACAGGATGGCCAGGGTATCAGACCCAGCCAGCCTGGGTTTAGGAGGGGTAGGTGGTGTTTGACCAACCTGGTCTCCTTTTATGACCAGGTGACCCTCCTGGTGGAAGCAGGAAAGGCTGTGGATGTTGTCTATATGCACTTCAGCAAGGCCTTTGACACTGTCTCCCACAGCCTACTCTGGAAAAGCTGGCAGTCCACGGCTTGGACAGGAGCACTCTTTGCTGGGTTAGGAACTGGCCTGGCCCAGAGTGTGGGTAAACAGTGCTGCATCCAGCGGGTGGCCAGGCACCAGTGGTGTTCCCCAGGGGTCTGTGCTGGGGCCAGTGCTGTTCAACATTTTTATTGATGATATGGATGAGGGTATTGAGTCTTTCATTAGTAAATTTGCAGATGACACTAAGCTGGGAGCATGTGTTGATCTGTTCTAAGGCAGGAGGGCTCTGCAAAGAGACCTGAAATGGTCGGATGGATGGTCAGAGTCCAATAAAATGATGTTTAATAAGTCCAAGTGCTGAGTCCTGCACTTTGGCCACAATTACCCCCTGCAACATTACAGGCTGGGGACAGTGTGGCTGGACAGTGCCCAGGCAGAAAGGTGACAGCCAACTGAACATGAGTGTCCTAGGGTGACTTTATCATGCTTGTATCCCCAATTGTTTGTTCTCTTTATGCTGTACATTGAGTTTTGTACCTTTAAGACCGGTTCTAAGAGCAAAGCAGGGAAAGAAGAAACACCGAGTCATGGACAGTTTGTTAGATAAATAGTTTTTTCCACTTTTCTCCAAGGAAGTTCTTTTTCCTGGACCGGTTGTGGGGAAGGGGCACTTTGTGTTTGTTTTTCCAAAGGAACCCCATTCAGAGGGTTCCTCCCAAATTTGCCCTAAACCAGGGCAATGATCCAGGATATGCCCTGGCGGCCAAGAAGGCCAAGGGCACCCTGGCTTGGATAGTGTGGCCAGTAGGAACAGGGAGGTCATTTTTGCCCCGTACACAGCACTGGTGAGGCCGCACCTCAAGTGCTGCATCCAGTTCTGGCCCCTCAATTCAGGAAGGACATTGAGACGCTTGAGCGCGTCCAGAGGAGGCAACGAGGCTGGTGAGGGGCTTGGGACACAAGTCCTGTGAGGAATGACTGAGGGAGCTAGGGTTGTTTAGCCTGGAGAAAAGGAGACTCAGAGGTGACCTTATCCCTCTCTACAACCCCCTGAAAGGTGGCTGCAGTCAGGTGGGGGTTTGGTCTCTTTCTCCAGACAGCCACTGACAGAACAAAAGAACACAGTCTCAAGCTGCACCAAGAGAAATAGACGTTGGATATTAGGAAAACGTTTTTTACAGAAAGAGTGATAAAGTACTGGAAATGTCTGCATAAGGAGGTGGTGGAGTCACCATCCCTGGATGCATTTAAAAAAAGATTGGATGTGGCACTCGGTCCCATGATTTAGTTGAGGTGTTAGGGCATGTGTTGGACTCAATGATCATGAAGATCTCTTCCAACCAAGTGATTCTGTGATCCTGTGATCTCATTCCTGAGGTTTTGGACCTACCTGCCACCCAAAGCTATTGTCTTTACTGTTTCTGTCATGTGATGGACCCACCAGAGTCCCCTTTCACAGACATAGTTTGGGCATGGTCATACCACACCTCTGACAAAAATCTTGTCAGGTCAGGTCTTTTGTTGACTATGCATGTTTTCACTAGCAAGACTGTGCATCCAGTTGCTTCTAGAGCAGGTGACAAAGATAATTAAGGGAATGGAAAATCTCTCTTACAAAGAAGTGCTGAGGGATCTGTTCAGCCTCAAGAAGAAATGACTGAGAGACACTGCATCAATGTCTCTAAGTATCTGAAAGGAGGGAGTCAGAGGGTGTTTCCAGGCCCTTCTCAGTGGTGCCAAGCAGTAGGACAAGAGGCAACAGGCAGACACTGAAGCACAGGAAGTTCCACTTGAATAAAAGGAAGAATTTCTTTAGTGTGGGGGTGACCAAACACTAGAACACATTGCCCAAAGAGGCTGTGAAGCCTCCTTCTCTGTGGTACCTTCCAACCTGACCTGTTCAGTGATTCTGTAATCTATCCTCTCAGGTCCCTCTGGTGCAGAATTTTCCTATGCTGATGCTCTGTGTAGTTGGGATAAAGGAAACTGTGTCGTACCTATTTACAGAAATGTAACCATCCAGGGGACTTTCTTGGGATAAACAAAGGAAAGAAGGGGCTTAGGGCATTCTTGAAGGTTGGTAGGAGCTGAAATGGGGAGTTGAGACTCTCTCTGAGGGTGAAAAATTGACCATTTTTAACACACAAATATTTGTTGCTGTTACTCTAAAATGTTGTTTATTATAGTAATGAGTCTAAAAGATAAGTATTTCATGAGGCATTGCCCTAGAACTTTGCTCTCAATACTTGCTATTTGAAACTAGTAAGTGGAAAAAAAAGTGACCATTACTGTCTTGTTTTATTGTTCTGGCTGGCACTGTCCTGTGCATAATGCTCAAGAATCTGACTGTACACCAACAAAGTCTTTGCCTTGACCCATTCTATTCACAGTCATGAGGTAATCTGTCAAATTAGCTGGGATTTAGATGAAACCTGCTGAGAGGAGTATAACATTTCATCTTTATTCAACCTAGAGCTGTGAAAAATATTTACCACAAAACCTAAAACTTTTCAAGTGAGCTTATGTTAAATATCAAATGCAGGGAGGGATTTACTGTTGGGTCAGATTCATGTAAAACTCTCCTTTTGGTATAATTTTGTCCTGAAACCTGACAATGCTCAGATATTTTGACTGAAGTTACTTTGAAGCTACAAAGCCGAAAGTTAAAGAAAAACTCAGAAACTACAAAGGTGACATGAAGAGCTCAAACTTAACCCCAAATCTGCTTCAGATTTTGTTCTGGATTGAGCCAGGTGCTGCGTAGCCTTTCTGCTTCCAAGCAAACAACAGGCATGTTATTAAGGCATTGCAATCTATTGCCAACACGAACATGGGCTAGAATATTGTGAAGCCTGAAAATAATCAAATCATTTTGTATTCTCATAAAAAAAGTCATGAACTGTGGGCATAGGAGTGTTACTGGTGATTTCCCCAAAGATTTGCTCAAGGGTATGGTTTAGAATCCCAGCTGAGATGGAGCTTTGTCAGATATTTAATCAGAGTTGTTAATTGCTTGGTGTTGCCTTAACAACATGTTAACCTTTGATGATGAGCAGCAACCTGGAAATCATCCCGTGCAGTGTATTTCTGTCCCCTATTTTAAAATTATACTCTTTTTTCTCATCTCCTTGCATTAGGAACTACTACAAAAGATCAACACACAGCAACAAGTAGGAATAACAGCAGGATTTACTTAGTTATTTTGCCCAGACTGAATTTAGTGGAAAACCTCTCAGATGGAGAAGAGGCTGTGTTGCACTTGCAGATGAAAATATTCTTGGGAGAAGAAAGCTTTTCTCCATAAAAGTGTAACTGCAGAGGACCAGACAAACATTCCCAGCTCTCCGAATAGTACAAGTTCTGAGAGCTGTAGTTCCAACAGACTGAAAGATGTCAGTCATGCACATGTGTGTGAATTCTCCCACATAAGTAAAAGCAAAGGAACTTTGACACTCCGAATCCTAACTTTTATTCAGCAAGGAATTTTCTGTCTGGAGACAAAGAACATCTTATTCTCTCCCCTGCTGACTCTTGCTTCTTATATTGCCTCCCTAATTGGAAGTTGCAGTATAGATGTGCAAAAAAGGATATGCTTTGAGCATACCTCAAGGGTGAGCTGTCTAACCAAGGAAACAATTTTATCCTGTCTGTTGTGAAAAGAGCCTGGCGCTACAGAACTTCATTGCTCAGCAGGGGAAAACACAGCAAGGAGAAAAGACTCTGAATGCTGAAACTGCAATACATTAATATTCATAGTTTCTGTGTGCAGCATTTTGTAGTCTGGTGTGGAATTATTTGCCTTTAAATTGGATAGCTGAAGCTCCAGCATTCTGTTTTTGTCACTGCTTCAGACAGAACTGTAAATGACAGAATGAAAAGATAAGACATGAAATTTCAGACTAGATCTGTTGCTTGCTGCAGAGTGGGCTATGTTTTCAAATGGTTTCCATCATACACCTTGCATTTGAGATTCACAGGTGCACAAAGGGAATTAGCAGCTTTCAAAGGCAAGACTGGCAGTTTTAGCAGTGATCTCTGCAGGGGAACTGTGTGGTTTGTCCAAAAACCTACCCACCAGGGTATAGGGTATAGGTGGCACTTTCAGCATAAGTGGTTATTTTAAATCCTGAATGTCATGGTGCTCCCAGAAGAGTATGTCTAAAGTAAGAAATTTTAAAGTCTGTCTTGCTGCCAGGAATGCCACATTACTACCACGAATGGGGCACATAAGTATGATGACCTTCATTCAGTAAATTTTAATGATGGAAACATCCCAGCTAAAGCCAGTGGAGGTTTTCAAGTGTTTAACCATATGCATATTTATTATGCAGCATTTTGTAAAGGTAGAAGAATAACTGAACAAGCTCCAGATGCTCTGTTTTCTTGCTGACATTGTTTGTAAGTTGAGAATAATATTTGTCATCAAAGACAAACAAATGGAGTATGACTCAGTCTTACCCTTGCTTGGAGGGGAAGAATCCAAAGGGAATTGTATTTCCCTGTTTAGAGGATCCACAGAAAGTGAGGTGAATTCACATTTTTCTGAAGCTGTGAAATGCAATCCTGTTTAAAAAGTTTTTCTTCAGCTATTATTATTTAAGTCTCAGGTTTCTAGGTCAAACACTGTTGAATTTTCTCTCACAGTGAAAATCTGAAGGAAAGGCTTGATATTATGATTTCTTGAGGAAACACACAGTGATTGTACTCTCATATATATTCTTTCTCAGATCAATGAAAAGTACTTTTCAGATAGTGGCAGCACCTCAACTGCAACTTTCTGTTACTTAAGCCAAGAGAAAAACTTAGGTCCCTTGCAAAGTCAGTAAATTCAGTGCAGATAAAACAACTTTTCTTACTAGTCCCACCTTCTCCTATCAAAACCACTGATGTAATAATGACAGATTATTTTTCTTATGTTCTTGGTGTCTTAGTATTTTTTTACTGATAGTGAAATATGTGGGAAAAGAATATATTGAGCAAAATTAATAAAGAAAAATGGAAGATCACATTAAATGGTCATCTGGGTAAATAAATGCAAGTTGAAAGATTCAAGTACTGAGCTCCTGAGAGTGTCTAAGAAATATCCTTCATTATTTTTTATTAACTCACCTTCCCTGATATTTAAAGCCTTTCTCATTTTTTTGAGTAAATGTGTGAACCAAGCTTGATGGATGGTGACAAATTAGCCATAAAGAACCTCATAAATAGCAAAGGACCATTAATCCCGCACAGTTTAAACTTCACTTTAAGCATGGTGAGTAGAAGAAATAAGCTGCAATTAATATCTTTTGATGATTGTCAAATAACTATTAGAAGGTGAATATCTCAGGATGCTGAAACACTACGTTCCCTAAGATAGGCCAGCACTGAGCCTCTCGTGTGTTAATCATTGATTTTCCCTGAGCAGAGAAAGAAGTGTTGCTACTAGTTCTCAGCTCAAGATTTGCTATGGGGGTTTCACTAGGAGGCAAAAATAGCTGGATTGAGGAACTAAATACTGAAGGGATTAAAACAAATGTGGGGATGATCCTCATGAACTTCTGGGCAGCAAGGGAGACTGAAGGTGGGAAATGCTTTAAAAGAAAACTTTTAGTCACATTTTCTGAACTGCACAGCTGCACACCGTTTGTGTGAGCATGAGATTTTCCTGCAGAATACCCCAGTGTGAAACAAGTCAGGATCAGGGAGCTGGCAAGATAAGTACAGTGCCCACTTCAGTCATATAAACCCTCATGGTGGGTTCCTGTTTTCAGTGAAAAGTTGAGTTGGATACTTTCATCATAAGCAGCACATAATGGTGTTCAAAGAAAAGTTAAGCACTGCACTATTCAGCCCAAATCTAAGAAAACATGCTTCAGTTAAGTAACATATTTGAAATACATTGGACTCTTATTTGTGATTTTCCTCAGGGCAGTATTAGCGCAATAACAAAACAGATGAGGCTGAAGGCTTGATTTAAAAAGTTTGGACCTTCAAGGGCTGATTTAGTGTCCAGTGAGGCTGTGCAGGCTGGTCTTCCCAGGCACAGCAGCTCCCAGGTTTGGAATGATGAGGAAAGAGCCTTGGAGTGCAAAGCAGTCCAACTGCGGCCGAACATAAGGTCACAACCAGGAACATATGAGATGAATAAATCTTTATTGGGCAGGACTGCAAAACATTAGGTAATGGGGCCAGTGACAAAAAAAAAGAACTTTGTCTGAATCATACTCTAAAATGTGCACAAGAAGAGTTCAGGCCTCTAGCAAGGGGCAAAACTCATGTTTCTGGTGCTGATAGGAAAAAAAGAGAAAAACCAATCCGGGGGTTTCTTATGTTTGTGTAAGTGCATGAATTGTACACATCCACAGCATTTCAGTTTACAGGTGCTCATGATATTTTTTGTAGTTAAGACTGGATGCAAGTGCTGACACCGTCCTTTGTACTTCTTTTCTAGCTTCCATCATCGTATTTATCTTCTGCTGCCTTCTCACCTTCTTTCTCACCTACAGGTGGAAAAATCATCTGAGAAAAAAACCAGAAAAACAGAAAACACCAACCTAACACTTCTGGGGAAGTGTTTCAGTGCTTATTTTCCCCTGAACTGTGATTGATAGTTAAAATATCCCTTCTCCCTCTCCCTCTGGGAAATGAAATTCTGAGAACTCTTTGCTCACAACAAATTAAACACTTAGTTGTGAATCATGTTGGAATTAATTTTTCTGTTGAGTTGGTTAGTGCCCAAGGGAGATGATTACACTGTTCGAGGGGCTTGCAGCCCCATCTATTCAGGTCAGATATGCAAGAGCTTGTGGGCTAGAGGTTTGTGTTCCTTCTGGAATTCATTACTTGAAACATATACCGTGAGCTATTTCCTCAGAAAAAGGACCTACCTTCTGTAGGGGAGGAGAGCTTCTAAGAGGTGGTGAGACTTTGAAGAGAAGCGAGTATGTCAGAAGGAATCCCTCCTGCAAAGTGGATCCAGACCTTAGGTCCCCAGTTGATCCATTTTAAAGATCTGTGTTGTGACTGCTGCTCAATCCCAGGGTAGGGACTCATCCAGAAAAACTGTAACTGTAGCTACAGTATGGCAAGTATTGAACAGGTTTCACAAGTCACAAACCAAGAAAATTAATTTAGTGCACACAAAATTTATAGGATTCAGCACTGGCTGATGGGATGGATACCCCTGGATTGGGTTGCTGTCTTTCACTTAATTGTCAAACATGAATGACATTTAATACAAAGAACTCTGACTGTGAAAATGTTTATGTGTCCAGAAGTAAATTTAATACTGTTTGACTTCTATACATCAGCAATTTAGGGTGTCTGAATGACATTAATGGTTGGAAATTTGAGTGCTGAGGAAAGAATTTTGTACTGTAAAGACATTAATCCTAGACAATAAGATATGAGCACATGTACATAACCTGAAAACTGAGGTTTTGTTGCAATCTGTTCTACCTATTTTACTATGCATTATTACCGTATTAAGTACTGTGTTTGGATGAAACTGAACAGAAGTGCTCACTTAGTCTAATATGATTTGTATACTTTTATTCAGGCAGCCTCACTTTTATTTTTCTTTGACAAATTATGGCAATATGACTGACAAGGATGTCCACATACACATCTGAACTTAATGTAGACTTAACCTTTAAGTAAGCCAAGGAGTATCTAGATGAGCTGGGGAACACCCTTCAGGGCACAACCAAGGAGACCCACATGTATCAGGCTGGTGCGATAGATGCTTGCTCTTGAAATAATGGAATACAATGAAATTCTTGTCTCTAACTGAATGTCTAAGCCCTTCTCCACCACTAACATTTTGTCCACTATTCCTTGTACTGTTAGTTATCCATTTGGACAGCTTCTGTAGCTTCCCTGCACAATACTTTTATTCTCTGGAATATTTTATTTTAGCTTGGCCAAGATTAACTCAGTTTTCTGTGAAGTTAGCTGTAGTTCAAGGAACAATCATGTATATGTGTGTGATATGTCTCCTTTCTGTGCAAAATGACCTTGAATACCTTCACTGGAAATATTCCTGGGAAGAAGCAGCAAGTTCATGTCATATAGCAGCATATTAGTGGATTCATCCCGCTTTCCATGTACATTGGATGGGTGTGTAGTATTCTTCTCTGGCATGTAGTTTGCACGTTAAAATCCTTTGGGATTAAGATAGTGAACTCCTTCTCAGGAGGAGGGGACATGCAAGAGAGATGCTGGATTTCATAGCCTGCTCAATGCATTATTTCAGCTGGAATCTGGAAGACTAACCCTTTATTTCCAGGCATCAGAAATGAGTTTATAAAAGGCACTGAAGGCTCCCAGGGCAGGCTGGAGGAATGTCTGCCTCCTGGTATGATGCAATGCATGCAGATGAGAGCAGGGGAAGGACAAACTTATAGCAAAGAGCCTGCTTTCCTACTAGGTACTTCCACTGAACTTCTGCTCTGTGGATCACTACAGATACAAGAAATACTGGATGTCTCTCAGTCATAGCCCAGATTCACTCACTACAGGCAAATCACCCCAAATTTTAATATTCAAGAGACTTTAAACAGGCTGGTCCTGCAACACTTTAAGTGAAAACTACAATTGAAGGCTGAAAGCCAAGCCTCTCATCAATTAACACACCATCCCCTTTGGATAGCTAATACCAGAATGGGCAGGACAACATTTCATCTGTACAGGGACTGAAGGTCCAGTAAATTTACTAGGAAACCACTAGAGCAGTTTTGTAACAACAGAATCCCCCTCAAAAAACAGCTGTTTAGGTGCTAGCAGAGAGATCAGATTGAAACTGAAAAAGCACAATTTAAATACTTCTATTCATGTTTTACTCCAGTGTGTTACATCAGCAAAATGTGAATGCAAGCTAGAGACGTAAGACTGCAGAGGTAGAGATTTTTTGAAACTGGTTCAGAAAGTTTAAAAAACCGACTCTGTTTTCTATTTTAAAAAGCCTGCTTTATTTCTTTATATAAAAATGTTTCCTCTGCATTTACAGCAAAGCAAAGAATTACTCAACTGCATAAATCCTAACAAAAAGCAGCCAGTGTCTTCAATTTCCCTCCTTATTTTAGAAGAAAGCACAGCCCTGCATTCCTATCTCCAGGCAGTGTGACGTGAATCACAGGATTGTTAGGGTTGGAAGCAACCTCTGGAGATCATCCAGTCCCACTCCTCTGCCAAGGCAGGGTCACCTAGGTTTTTCAGGAATGTGTCCAGATGGATTTGGAATTCTCCAGAGAGGGAGATCCACAACCTCCCTGGGCAGCCTGTTCCAGGGCTATGACATGCTCAATGTAAAGAAATTCTTCCTCATGTTGAGGTGGAACTGCTTGTGTTTTATTTTATGACCATTGCTCCTCATCTTGTCACTGGGCACCATTGAAAAGAATCTGGCACCATTGAAAAGAATCTGTCACTATTCTCTTGGCATCCACCCTTCAGATGTTTGCATGTTCTGATGAGATCTCAGTCTTCTCTTCTAAACAGGCCCACCTCCTGTTGCCTCTCCTCATATGAAAAGGATACTCTTCCTCATGAAGATACATGATCCATTTCTGCTTCCACCTTCCCTAAGGCCTGATTTGCTTTTGTGAGAAATTTCGACTCTTATTCAGTCTGAGAGAAAACTTAAAGATGAAAGTTGATACATGCAGCTATATCTTCTGCATTGTATGATAGATGAGGGGAAAGAGTGGAGAGCTAACATGCTGTGCACTGGGTGTTCACAACCTTGCTTATTTTCTAGGGATTGATAAAACTGTTAATGACCTCCTGGGCTCTACTTTTTGAAGTTTACCCATATTCCTGAGCTTGCTCATTTTATTCTACTTAACAAAAGTATCTGCTGTATTATTTCAGTTGTTAGGCTAAAATCTCTAGAACAGGTGGGTAGAAGTCTGACTACAATTTTCACTTGCATCTTGCGGGTATAATAAAGGCAAAATACCTGTTTAGTCCTGTCACAGGAATATGTCATCTCTAAAATGTTCAGACTGTTTCTGTGTCATGGGATAGTTCCTCTTTGAAACAATCTGATCTTCATAAAGCTTGTTTAAGAGAGGCTGTACATTAGAATCTCCTTCCCCAGGTATTTGTTCCTACTTCTGCAATGCAGCTCAAGCTGCCTCAGTTTTGTTGGTGCAGCTGTATTTAGGGGCGGGACAGAAATGGGGCTAGGGATGGAAGGAATAGCTAATGAAATGGAAGGCAGTGAGGATAGGAATGAGTGGCTGTAGGGAGTCTCCTGTGAGTGTAATTACTAATAAAAATACTTGTGGACACTGGAATTTGTTTTTTTGAGCAGGGAAATTATTAATTTGAATCCTTCTAGCTAGGTTAGGAAAATGACAGATCTGTGGAATATGGATAGTTAGGCGGTGGGAAGGAAACAATTTTGGCAGCTTGATTCTGCAACGGTCCTGTTACTTGACATTCAACACATCTGTAGATGAAAGGTTTCCAAGAAAGTTATATGGGACCCCTGTGAAAAGGAAGTTAAACCAGCTGCTGGTAGAGGTCAGCGTTGGCCCTGGTATGTTGGCCTCTATCGGCTGGTTGTTGGTTTGAGCCCTGTTGCAAGTACTACCTGTGGAAACAGAGTTTGAATTATGCAGTGTAACTGGTCCTTGCAAGCCTTAATCTGGATGGTCCTACATGTTTTCAGTCAGTTTACTAGACTGTCAGACACAAAATTATTACTTTTAACAATAATGTTCACTTGAACTGCAAGGCTCTATAATATTCTCATCTGCCAATGTTTTAATTACAGGGTCGCATTCACTAAGGGAAACTAAAATTAGAAGTGGATGAATGGATTTTGATATGAAGGGGAAGATTTGCTTTAATTTTTTTTAAATTTTGCTTTTTCTTTTTCCCAGGGAAATTACATTCTTGGGAGAACTGCATACCAGAAAGACCAAAATGGCCTCTCCTGAGCCATAGGGTGGAGCAGGCTTTGCAAACCAAAGGTCAGATGCAAAAAGACATCTATTTATAAGTGACAAAACATAACAATAAAATAGAGAAAAGGATGATGTAGAAGTGGAGAAGGGATTCAGGAGAGAGAGAGGCAAGGAGAGAAAGGAAACTCTGATTTCTGGTTTTGTCAGTGATGAATGAATGAATATTTGTGCAAAGTAGGTCAAGAACAGAAGAAAACTGCAGTGGTGGAAGGGTTGGGTGATGCAATACAGGAAAGGGTCTCAGTCTGTAACTGATGGGATTGATGGATGCCAATGTTTCCATAGAGCTGAGTTTGTCAGGGAGGTCCCATCATGCCAAAGTCTTCAACTGCTCCTTCTAAGCTCTTCCTAAGTGAGCACTGAGTCTCAGGTTAGGATACAGGGCGAGGGCTGTAGCTTGCAAACCACAGGCACATAAAGAGCTGTGAGGGAACGGAGGCCTGAGCCATCGTGAATACATCAAGATGGGAACTCAGCATTGTTACAGAGTACACATCCAAAATGGGAAGAAGAATGTTCCTTATGCGCAGCTCATAAGTAATCTCTGGTCTCTGTCTTTTTGGCAGATTAATCTGGCAGTAATTCTTCATAATTATTTTCTTTTTTTCTAGACATGTATAGCTGCTCTGAGAAAGGTTATTAGATATGAGACAGTATGGTATCATTGACATAAATTGCTTCTGTGTACTGAATTACTATGGATATTCATCAGAAACTGTGTGATTCTGCTGACAAAATCAGCTCCCAAGTTTTCCAAAAGCAGTTTTTCTCTGCAGACTCTTGTCCAGTCTATGCTGCAGCACTGGGAGTCACTGGGAGTTTTGAGAGTGTGTGTCATGGACATCATGTTCACAACAAGTTTTGTCACTTGAAGATGAAAAAGGTCCAAAATATTGCTTTTGTTTGGCATCCCTCAAGTAGGTTAACATAACAATTTATGCGTACAATGTGTCAAGTTCATCCAGACATTTGATACTTCACCAAGTTTAAATGATGAGAGAGGCATGAATTGTCCCTGGAACTATCCTGTCCCCCAGGCTGAGGGAAAGTGAGCTTACACAGAATATTCAGCCTGAAAATTAACCTGGCATGAGACTCTGCGGTTTGAGGAGTTAACAGCATTGCTCCTTATGCTTAGTGTTTCCAACTTAGCCATGCTTAGCACTGTACAAAAACAAATACGGAAAAATGTAAGAGAAGGTAATAGTTTGTACCCTGGAGAGTTTACCTTTTCAGTTTCACAGAACTATTGAATGAATTTCTGCATAAATCTGAGTGCTCACTGAAGAGTTAGACCACAAAGAACCAAATAAAACTAACCATGACCAGAAAAGCATGAAAGGAGAAAAGGTAGACAAAGGTAAAGGTAGATAATGTAGTTACCCTGGAAATCAATGCAAATACCTATATGTATGTGCTGCTTGGTGTTTATGTTTGACAACCTTTATAAATTATAGGAGACAATGATATTAAGACAGGACACCAGAAGAAAGGAAAGTGTGAGAATTGTCTGGAAATCTCAGAAAGTGGATGGTGGCAGAAAGGTAAAAGGCACACAGAATTACATTAAGGAAATCTTAAGGAAAATCAAAAGAATACATGAACAGAGAGAAAAAAATCATTGCAGTTATATAGGTGTCAAAAGTAAGGGAAAGCCTAGGTGTGATGGAAGTGGTTGAGGCCGCTCATGACAAAAGAAGTCCATTTGGATACCAGACAGCCACAGCTTGTGATTTATGCAAACTTGGAAGGAATACAGAAACTTAACCCAAACACAGTAGCTGTTGTAAGAGATGCACAGCTCTGGAAAGACAGCAAAACTTAAATATAAATGAACTGAAATGAGGTTAAGCGCTGGCATAATTGTGACGGCAATTCTGCCTGCGGTTTGCTCGAAAGCAGAAGCTCAGATGACCGACCCGTGGTATGTCTCACATGATTCTTGTACACGTGATGTGTGATGTAGTGGCAGATCAAGGATACCCACAGCTCTACCTTGAAAATTTCTCGGCAAATCTGAGTGGATGAATGTCTGCTAGTTATGGTTAAAGTCTAACTTCCAGTGATTTTTTTTTTTTAATTACTTATAGCATTCCCAAATAAATTGTTTTCAGCTGAAACTTTCTCCACTGAATGTTCATTTTGCCAGATCCTTTAAATTAGATCCATGAGTCTACTTAAGGATTTTTCAGTAATGGGGGAAAAAAGTACCTTTTCTTTTACAATCTGCTAAGACCACTTCAGCTTTAGAGACAGAAGGACACATACTGAGCCTTGCAAGGGAATTGAATGAGTTGACTAATACCTGCACTGCAGGAATACAATGAGACTCCTGTGGATTTTCATTCAATGGGATTTGCCAGTTCTCAAAGAAACCCCTGGATTTTGTAAGTTTTTCTTCACAAAAATGTCAGTGACAAAATCTTACCTTTTAACTGAGAGATCTTTATTCTATAATTTAAGATAGAGCAGAGCTCAAGATTGTAAAATTAATTTTTCAATGTTTTTCTGCACTGTTGTACTAGCTTCTTTTTCTGACTCTTTATTTATACAAATTATAATTAAAAACCCCCAACCAACCAAAAAACATCCAAAAAAGTCCACAAATAAACCTGAAAATAAGAAACAGGGAAATAAAAGATAAAGGACAACTATGATTTTTATTAACACTGCTTTTGTGAGCTCATGAGATTATCCTTATATTCATCCTTGCTGTAATACCTGTGTCTATGAAAGAGAAAGCAAAAACTTCATGTCCATTAGTCTGACTTGAGCAGTTTGAGAATATTAGAAAAAAGAGTGAAAGCTATTTCTGTGAAAGATAAAAAATGCAAGCTATCCTTCAAAGGAAGACTGTACCAAGCTGATCTGATATCTGAATGGAGATAACTTGCTGTCGAAAATATGTGTTGGTTATTGAAGGTTTGCCATTAACAGTGCAAAGAACTTTATCATCCACAGTGTCAACGTATTGAAAAGGGATTTGGTTGGTCCCAAGTCTGAGAGTGGGAAGGCCTCGTCTCTGTGAACAGCAGAAGGGGAAGCAGAAAGATTTCAGCAATGATAATGATCTCATGAGGAGCAATGGTGAGTACCTGCTGTGAGTAACTTCAAGTTTCTGACTGTCAGAGAATTAAAACTCAGGAACATCTCTGTCTTGGAGGCAAATAACCTAGTTATGAAGATGGAGCTTGAAAAGTATCTGGAACCATATGGCATGGTCAGCTGCAGTCGCAGACAGCTGAGCCCAGGGGAATCCTTTTCATTCTCAAGTTTCTGTACACTGGCTATGTCACTGTCCTGTGAGTGTACACATGTGTGCTGTTAAGTGAACAAGCCAACTGTGCTTCTGATTATTTCAGAAAATGCCTTTGATTATTACAGAAGCCATATACTATCCCATTTCCTAGGACTAACTACTAAAAGAGAAGAAATGGGGTTTTGAAAGCATCTTGTGCTCCGGTATCTTCAAGAATGTTGGAACTTGAAAAACAATTCATGTTTATAGAAACTTTAATTTCAGTTTCTTGGCATTCAAAGCTAGGATGAGTAGGAAAATATAATTTTTTTTTTTTTGCCCATCTTACTTTGTTTAAAATGCTACGAAGTACATAGATGGAATGAGGAACCTCTAAAGCCTCCCTGGTTTTTATTCTTTCCCTTTTTTTTGTAAGTGGTCTCCTCACAAATCTCAGAAAACCAAAGGAGTGAAAACCATTCTCACCACTATGGATGTTATATTCCAAAATCCTGGAAGCTGTTTGGCTTTAGATTCCTCAGCTGAATTCTTTTTATGTCTTGGCTCATGCAAGCCTGTTCTTCTGCACATGCCTCGGTACCTTGGCTTGCCTGCACTCCTCTAGAGCTATGCTCACTTTTATTGAACATTCAGAGACAAATGCTACAAATGGATCTTTCTTATATCAGTTCATTATTATACTTTGAAGTTCTCAGTCTGCTGTGTTTCCAGGATACAGACAGACTTTCAGAAATCTTTTGATCTCTGAAGACACTCTTAACATGCAGTAGATGTGCTTTATGCCACTCGGAGAGAAATGTGCTCTGTGAAGGAATCAGCCTTTTTCACTGCACTTGCAGGCTCCGCTTATACTGGAAATTACAGAGTGCCAGAAGACAGACCTGGGCGCTAACTCCATTGTCTACACTGTAAATTGTTTGAGCAGTCCCTGGAATGGTTTGTCCCTGGGCAGTCAGCCCAGGCCTCTTCCAAACAGCTCCTGGGCATGTTTTAAGAATTAGCACGGGCCAGGCACCATGCCCAACATGTAGTTTGGATGTGGGCACCCTTTTTTGGATGATAATAGACTTCACTAGTGCCAGATGGCCTCAGACCCAGAGGGAATAAACACAGCCCGATTGCATATGCCATGTGCTTGTGCAGAGGATCTCTTGTGCTGTAAAATGATAGCTTGAATTGTGTGTACGTGCACGTCTCCATGCTAAGAAACTGTAACCTGAAAGACTGGATTTTACAAGGGGCAGCCTCAGACTGGAACTTTGTGGCATCCAGGAAGACAGAGTGGGAATTATGCAATGCCTGTATTGCTGAAAACATCACAGGCACAGACCAAACCCTAGGACCACATGTCCAATGCACCATCTCAAATGGGCACTATGTAAAAATTGGCTTTAAGGTCTCCTGGGCACCCTCTGGCCTTAAGACATGTTTATGTCTCTTTGCTGTTCAGACTGCCTGAAATAATACAGGGTCTATGTTACAACCCACCAGACGAGTGTTTTTAGCATACAAATTAGAAGGTGTATGTTTTATGTTTTAGGATGTGGTATGTTCAAAGATGCAGCATCTACTAGGATGCTGTTACAAGGCTGTGTTGTTGGGAGAGAGCCAAAACAAATATACCCTTGACCATTATGAACTGAGAGGAGCTCCTGTGATGTTCAGGCACAGCTCAGCAGAATGCTTGTTGAAGTGGTCCAAACCAGAGATGAGAAATGACTTCATGAGGAGACTGATCAGCAGTGCAATGTGTGGTTGCCACACTGGCCCTCTCTTGCTAAGAAGTACAACCATACTCCTTGGTGCTGGGTTCATGGACACAAGAACCCTAATCTCTTGAAAAATCCTTACAGGTTTTAAGTTGTCTCTGAAATTTCTGAGCTAAATTACTTTCTTTCATACAGAGCAAACTCAGCAGAATGAGAGAAGATCTCTGCACTGGATTCCTTTGTTATTCTATATGTCTACCACGGGCTCAAGTAATAGAAATTATTAAATGCTGGAAAGCTTAATTCTGCTGAAAAACACGTGGATATCCAGGCCTGTGTGTCTCCAGTTCCACTGGAGAGTACCAATAAACTCTGCTGAGATTTGATTTATCCGCATAGTTTTTAAGTTATATAGTAGATCATATATATAGGTTTTATGTTCAAAATCTTCTACCATTTTGAAACTTTGGGATTAAATATGAAGTTACTTCTCCTTTTTGCTTTTTTTTTCTTTCAAAATCACAAACCTGTGTGGAAGAACAAACCATGTTCACATTAAATAAAGAACACTTCAGGAAAAGCTTCTAACTAAGAAAAATTAAGAAGACAAAACCTATTCTGGATGTGAAAAAATTATGTTAATGATTATTATAATTAGCAATGATTAGTTTTATTAGCCCTTTTTAATCACTAGTTTTGGAGACTATGGAGTACTCAGGGATAAGCATGCAAACAGTGACTGAGCACAGAATATGTATTTGAGAGAAGCTTTTTGTGATTAAAAGCTGCTGAAGTACATTGCAGTATTGTGCACTGAGCAGCTTGTTTCAACTTCAGACATTGAAGATGTCACTGGAAATGGGCAAATCCTTTGCTGTTACAATTTTTTGTCCTTTTTAAAGTCTCATGTCAATATGTTATCTGACAGCTGATTTATAAGGTAGACATCTTGACTTAGTGGGATAAAGGCAGATGCCTGGAGACAGTATCTTTTTCAGCTGCAAATCCAGTGCTGCAAAGTGAGAGATGACAAGGCCAACCAATGCCTGCAGATAGATTTGGACAAAGAGGAAAACATAGTTAATCATCATGTCAGAAGGAGATGTATTAATAATATGAGATAAATTTTCATTACTTGATTGCAGGGGAGGGGTCATGGGTGGTGTATGTTACCTGTCAGCAAGAAAATAATATTGATAACTTACCTGATAACAGAAGTGGTCTTTCTGGTTTTGTTTTTGTTTTTGTGTTTTTTTGTTGGTTGGGTTTTTGTCCCCCAACTTTTCAGTGTGGCTCATCAGTATCCAGCTTATTCTTGCTTCATAGAGGGGGACTGTGAAGAGCAAAGTCCAAAGTTCAAAGAAAAGAATATCTTTTTCACTGAAGCAGGATAGGTCTGGCTACCTTGAGAAGAAACTGGATTTTCAGTTCAGAAACAGTTGCGCAGTCCTGGAGACATCAGAATGAAATATTGCTGTCTTCAACTGTATTTATTTGGCTGAAGAAGGTTTACATGGTTTCAAGACAACTGAAGGAGACGTGCATACCTCTTCCATGTCACATACAGCAATTGCCAAATTTCCACCACTTCTGCTGCTGTGCTCTAGAAATGCTTTTTATAAATTTCTGACACTGCTCAGGAATAACACAGCATATATTAACTTGGCAGTTTTTCATAGTCACAGTCACCTGTAGATGTCAAAACGCAGACATTTCTAGTGATGTTGGACAAAAGAAATGGCTTCATGACCTAAATATTTCTAACCTTCAAGACTCCTTCTTATACACCTTTTTGCTATAAAAAGCTGTCAGGAAAATAGCCATTTTCATCTCCTTAAACAGTGTTTATTTATGTTTCCATGGAAAAAATACTGTGAGGCTGGTATAAAGGGCATTTGAGGGTATGTGCAGGAGTCATACTGTAGGCATACAGAAGTATTTGCTGGTGTGCTCGGAGAAAAACGCATGGTTGAGTATTTGTAGTAAGCACTACTATATAAAAAGAAGTCACCAGACAATTCACTGAGAATGGTACTGGTATCATTTTCAGATATATATTTTACCCTCTAAATGCCTGCAATCCATGGTCACCAGAAATAACTGCCCCACTGGGCAGTTGAGTTGCAATTGCATTATTTCCCAAGAACAATTTCAATTTCACAGCCTGCACAGTCCTTTGGGCATGTGAAAACTGCAGACCTAAGTACTATCATTTTACAGTGTTTCATGTACAATGAAGTCACCACTTTCTCATGATTCACAGAAAAATAAGCAACCATCTTTTACTCACACTATCTGGTTTATCTCATTTTCTGTTTTACTACTCTCTATTATTACACTGACTGTACATCAGCTCCATCTGTGGTGATGGATCATAGATTTCAATCACTCTTTGGCTTACCACTTCCTTCTTGTCCAACAAATTGAAGTCTTTAAAACAGAAGGCAGTTACTTATGAAATCAAGTGGTCACATTTTGTGGATAGTCTCAGTTTTATGTTAGTGCATACTGCAGTTCACTTGTGAAAGATTGGCCTAACTGCCACTTGACACATCTTTTATTTATGGTGTTTTGAACAGAGAATAACACACACATTTTAAACAATATAATTGCCTTTCCATTTCTGGGTTTAGTTTCAACTTTTAAGACTTCATTATGTTTACAAAATTCAGAATTTTTTTCCCTAAGTTTATCCTCCTTTAATAAAATTAAAAAACCTTCCCTTCCCTTCCCTTCCCTTCCCTTCCCTTCCCTTCCCTTCCCTT
>WBMY01010750.1:79224-163782 GCA_013397315.1 Donacobius atricapilla | reverse complement strand
CCTTCCCTTCCCCTTTTTTCCTGAATAAAGAGAATGAATTTGGACAGTAATATTCTATAGTGACAGGTGATAGAAAAACTATAAGTACGTTCATTTACAATGTAACCCAACTTCAATCATCAGAGTTACAAAGAGCAAGAAAAAATTGTAAACAGTAGCTCTTCTTTCCTTAATGAGTCTCAATATTATGTTTAGAAAGTGCAAAAAGAGGCCTTTCTGACTGCAGCTTCCCAAAAACTTGTTATTAATATACCTAAGAGGAAGAGTAGACAAATAGAGAAGGGTAAAAAAAGCATGTTCCATAACTTCAGCTAAGGTTCATGCACACCATTGCTTTTAGCTGTCATGTTCTGCACGCATGTAGTGACATCCACAGTCACTGCACCCCACTTCCTGTGCTTTGAGTACTACCAGTCCTGATAACCAGTGTGAAACCCATAAGTGGTGGGAGGACTCACAGCCTACTTATTTCACTGAGAAGAAAAATAAGGGGAGGTATTTAAAAAAAAAGAAAAAAAAAGGAATAGCAGGAAACTCCTAATAATTGACAGGCCCACTATGAAATTTTGGGAGGTGTTTGATAATATGCAATCAGTGTTAATAATTGTAAGCATAAGACACATTTCAGTCACTAAACAGACCCTGTTCTACTCTAACTCTGCTTCCTCTTCTCTCCAAATGAGATAATGATCAGAATTACTCTTCAACAAGAACACCAGGGAAGGGGCTTGACTTGGCCAGAGATACTGGGGGAAAATCTGTTGGAAGGATGAACATAACAGAGGTGCTGACCAGGGTGCATGGATGTTGGGGGCCATGAGGTGATCAAAAGGGAGATGTTAATTAGGATTTTGTAGTCTTGGTACAAAGTGGGAATCGTGATGAAAAAGACAAATGTAGAAATGGGGAAATGGAAGGGACAAAAGTACTATTTCAGACAGGTATATTTTCATAAACTGTCAGTGGCAGGTGGTTGTGAATTTGGCCTAGCACTTCCTGAGACTGCTTTGTTGTACTGTAGACTCCTTTGTGTTGTACTGTAGACCCTTCTTACCTCTGTTTTCAATGTTTGAGTGGCACTCAAAGGGTGCTTGCACAAAGTTGATAAAGGTTGTTCTTTCTAAAGCTACTGCTTGCTCCAGCCATTACATTGCACTGGTAGCTACCTAAAGTAAATCTAGCTAATAAATAAATAGATAGCTCTCAACAAGGAGCTAGAGGTATGAGCCAGGTGAGCAGAAACAGAAAAATACCAGTTTGGCATTACCTCCCCTTTGAGCATGGAGGCAGATTCCTTGATCTGAAACTGTACACCTGTTTCAAACTGACTTAAAAGAGGGCAGCAAGATCTATCACCCCTGACTGCTTGCTGGCACCTCTGGAACAGTGCTGAAAGGTGAGAAGTGGTGAGTTAGACCCATGTGATCTGGTTTAAGTTACATCTGGTCAAAGAGCCGTGTGCAGGCAGCCTCTCCTTGCAGAGGTGCACCTCCTGTGAAGCAAGCCCAAGTGCGACCGTTCCCTGTAATGACACTTGCTACAGCTCTGCACAACCTGTGGCTAACCTCCAAGCTTCAAGAGTTATGTGTTTTCATCATATATTGTTGTGAGGCAAGATGAGTCCCTTTGCCTGTCAGAGTCATTGCAGCCCATTCTGCAATCTGGGTTGATTTGCTGCAGACAAATTTTTGGTAATACTCAGGTTTCTTTTTTTGGAGCCTGGCCTTTCTTCAGTAAAATTACTAGAAACCCTCCTGGCATAGATATGTTTAATTTCAAATATTATTTCTCAACAATTTGTTAACACAGTCATGGTGAACGAATTTGTTTTACCAATATGGATGTAACTAACATCTATAGCTCAACATCACTTATAAGTGCTAAATACAAAATATTTATGCACCTGAATAGTGACGGTGGTGTTGTTTGCCTGGAGAGATATACAGCTAGCTTCATTGATATAAGAATTACTTCTCTTGAAAATTTTCATAGAGAGATTAATTTGTTTGTAAACTTCTGTTAACCCATAACAACTTCCTATGTTATTTATGCCAAGTTATGTATATCCTGAGGTTTTAATAGAAGTGAATTGAGGGGTGTTTTTCGGTTGATATGTTTATTAGCTTGTTTGTGTTTTCTGTGTGAGTGGGTTTTTGTTTGTTTGCTTGTTTGTTTTTTAACCTTCCCATATGTCAAGGTATGAGGCAGGACAGTCAAATTATAAAGGAGTAGTATGTCTCACTGAGTAGCATGTCTGCTGGTGGAGTACAGAACACCAGGAGTGGAAGGAGAACAAGAACAATGCTTCAGGAACAGTTTTCTGCCTTCGCAGTGGGTATAAAACAAGACACTCCTGCTGAGCTCAGATCTATCCATTTCACACTCTGTATCTTTCTGAGATTGAGCCTTTTCAAAGGGAGATTCTTATTTCCTGGCAGATATTTGGGCTTTAGTTATTTGTGCTGTCTTTATGTATGTGTCTACATGGGTGACACTGTGTCTATAACCAATCCCACAGTCCATAAGTAATTGTCACTTATTTGGCTGCTAGTCTAGAGGTTAGAATTAAAAAGGATCTAATGAAAATAAATTTTTGTTAATGAAGCTGAGCTAGTTGGTTGGAAACCATCTTCTGTAGTTCAACTGTAAATGAAGGCATTGGTGGGAAACTTGCCCTTGGAGCAGAAAAACAAAGATCTTGTGAATAGTTGCCTAGCAGTATGTGGGAGATGTCACTGGGATGAGGAAAGCCCAGCAGAAACCCATGGATTTGCTATGGCAGAAAGCAAAGGTACAGAATAAACAGTCACTAGAACAAATGCCAAGGGGTTTGGTTTGCACTGTTCCCATAGGAAGAATCCTGGCTCAGTACCCTCATGCTCCCTGTGGGAGCTCCATTCGGCAGTCCAGCACTACCACCTTGTTCTCATATTGTCCAGAACCAGTCCCGTTTATCAGCCCATCAGAGAGGAAGCAGATAATTACAGTTTTTGAAAGCAGGGCTATTTGTGGATGTTGCAATACAGGGAGTTGCTGGTTAGTCAGCAGTGTCACCCCTCTGCTACCACAAGGCAGAAACAAGCTGCCTGTGCTCCTGACACAAACACAAGGCAGGGCCAGTGATGTACTTGACTTCTCTGGTAGCATATCAGTGTATGATTTTGTTGTGTGACACCATCAGCAATGTTGTGGCATCCAGGAAAGCTGAAAACCTTCCTTTGATCTTCAGGGGAGCACACCAGGACAAACACATTCCAAGCTCTCTCTCTCTCTTTCTCTCATATTTCTTGAAAGAAATGCTCTGCCAGCTTTGACTATCATAGACATACACCTGAATTCCAAAAAGATAAAACAGCTGCAATTGGCCAAAAAACTGACCAAAGAGAAGTACAATTCAAGAAAGGTGTAGTTTTGCTTGGGAAGCAAAAGTCACTTTTGGAAGCCACTTTTTCTCTAACCCTCTTTCTAATGTAGTGATGCCTTGGCAGAAATTTTCCAGCTCCCTTTAAGATACTGCTGGGACCTGGCCTTGTGTGATAGTTTTGACCTCAGTGAGAGTTAAGGACTCTCAGTAAATCATTAAATCATGTCTTTAGAAATAGAAAAATATTCTGTCTTGATAAGCATACAGAAAGCAAAACCAAAGACAGTTTTAAAGGTGAATCAGACATGGGATATAAATTAAGTCATTATCTCATCTTTAATATAATCCATTCCTTATCATAAATCAGGAAAAGTATTTCAAGATAATTAGAGATTTTTGAAAAGGTTAGTTTTAGGAAAATATAGCACAACATTCAACTAACAAGGCCACTTAGGAAAAACAAAATGGATAATCTTCATTTTTTAAACAGGGAATTTAATTTTATTGGCCTGTGTAAGTCACTGCAACTATATTTATTTGAAACACACATTTACAAAATTAGACTGGAAATCTTATCTGTTTTCCAAGAAGTCTCTGATTCAGGAAGTATCTGAGCCTGGACTTTTGGGTAGCTCAGTAGAGTCATAATGGGCATACAGAAAATGTCTTTATCAAGGTCTGATTGTAATCACATGTACATTTTATACTTTCAGAGCAGGTTAGGGCAAACCTGCCTTTGGACTGACTGGCTACAAAGCTGAGTATGTGATCCCCTGCCTAGAGCATCTGGGTAGGTGGCAGTGATACATCATGGAAAAAATGTGTGCTTGAGACAGAGATGAGGGAATGGGGAGATTGATGGAGAAAACCTTCATTTAGTGAACTATTTCATCTGCAGAAGAAATTGTTGATGGTCAAACTTATCAAAACATGGTTGACCATTTGACTGTACTATGTGAGGTACCTTCATACCTTAATAAATGTTTGCTGCTCTAGCTGGCATGAGCAAAAATGCAGCTTTAGTCCGAGGACTGTGAAGAAGACTCTCTTTCCATCTCTATGCCAGCCACTGAATGGAAAGAGACTTCCAACTAAGTTTTAGCGAGGGGCCTTTATCTGCTCATCACAGCTAATTAGCAATGAAGATATACTTTGGGAAAAGAATATCTACATTTTTCTTATAAGACTACCATTGTTTAGATTGTTTCCTTTCATTAATCTTAGACTTTTTACCCAGGTTGCCCTGCAGGTAAAGGATAACCAAGCTGAATCTAGGTTGGGAGTATTTTTTAGTTGGTTAGTTGGTTACATTTTCGGTTGATTTTGTTTCTTTGTTTGTTTTCTTTTGTTTGCTTGTTTTTCTTTGTAAGTTTTTATCCATTTGTGAAAGTCCATTTCCAAAACTGGCTTAGAATAACTGTTCTTCATGTTGGCTACCACAGTAGACTTCATGTGAAAGTTTAATCTTTTCCAGTTTCATGAGCTTCCTCACCTATGTTAACCCATGGATATTTAAAATACATCTCCTGTATGTTAGAAATTGTAAGTCTAGCATCTCTGTTGCATCTCCGGGACTGAAAGTGTAATTTGATTCCTAAACCTGTGTTATCTATTTGATGAATTGTATAACCTGTGTGAGCTGGCTTTCCAGTATGAATTTGATTTAGTAGCTTGGGCATCGAATGAACTCTGAACCTCACACACTTTCAGTTCTTAAACACAGACTCTCTGTAGCCCCCTGCCTTTTTTCAATTTTGTAGAATTCTTTGGAGATTCAGATTTGAAAAGATATAAAGCATTTGTTTAAATCTTTACAGTTATTAGACATCGTACGGAGATTTACTGAAGTAGAAGGGTAAGTGCTAGTAATTAATCAAGGCTGCCTAGCTGTGCTGGTGCCATGGAAGTGAATGAGTTCCCAACAGGGGATTTAAATGAAAAACATTAAGTTTCAAAATGAACTGGATGAAGTCAGGGGATTAGAACATAATTCTTTCAATTCTGGCAATTTAAAGAAAGAGAGAATTATTCCAGAGGAAGGAACTGCATAATGCATTGATGGGCCATCAAACACTAATTGAAGGTTATTACTTAAAAGTGACACCTGGAGATTTAATATTGGGTATTTGCATGCAAGCCTCAGGATGAAGATATATTCTGAAATGTGAGTGGAGGTGAATTGAAGTCAGCAAACCGTATTTGGTGTGAATGCAGCCCAATTGTATGTCACTGGAAATGAAAGATGGGCCTGCAAAGACATTTGGGGCACTTTGTCTATTCAAAAGGTCTAATCATGGTTGTTTCTTTACAGAGTGAGGAAATGTCACAACCACCCATACCACTGAATGTTTCCCTCCTCTCTGCTTGTCACCTGGGCACCACTGCTCTCACTGGTGGTTTTGCAGACTGTATAAAGTATGCAAAGATTAAAGAACATTACAGTCACATATGTTTTCAACCACTTGAGTTTTCCCTCTGCACAGCTCTTTTATTTTCTTGACACTGCTGCAAGGGCAGCAGGAAAAGCATTGGCAAGAGGACTGACTCCTTGTGATCCTGCAAAATATAATGGACTGCAGACACCCATCAGTGACAGTAGAACACTTCTGTTTGACTATTCTTTATAGCACTTATGCAAATGTTTTCAACTGCAGCTGTGAAGTTACACTTTTCACTATATTTCCTTTGTATTTCTCATAATGTTTGGTTGCATTATGTGAATACCAGTATCCAGTGAGGCTGATGTGAAACACATTTGTCCTGCAAACCAAAAACTAGACCTATTTTCCATCACATAGCTGTTGTTATGCAGCAATGCACATTATAGAGAGAAACACCGCAGCTGGGAAAGACCACTGATAAAAACAGGCACTTCTGAGACACTAAAGTAGCCATTAAACCTTGACCTTTTGTTTTGCTTATCATGCAAAGGGAAATGTCATTGTCTTCAACATTTATAGAACACAGTTGTGATTCTTTTTTACGTTTTTAGTGAGAAATTGTGAGCATCTGTCACCTGCTGCTGAGGATTAAAGTGCAAAGTAGAAAGGAAAGAAACAAGTGTCTTTATACACACAAAAATTTCTTGCTTCTTATTTTGACTGTCTGACTATTGTGTGAGAATTTTCAGTATCTTCAGTAGTATTGATGGGGTTTTTTGTGGCAATACAACCTGATTTTGTTTTAACCAATTATTATTTCTGAAGGCGTTTTTAGAGCTACTTGAGGGTAAAGGCACTGGAAAGGAAAGTTGAGTATCCAAAAACCTGGCCTCGCGGCAAAGCTTGGCAGTTAGTAGTAATTTGAAGTCTGGAAAATAAGTGTATGAAATTTCTGTAATTTAAGAATATTTCAATACTGATTGTTTGTCATGCAGGGGCAATCTGTTAAAGGGAAAACCTGTTCTGTAACCGCCTTGAGTGCTCAATATAGCAGATTCAAAAATAAATGACAGTAAGTTATGCATAAAAGCTGGTTGACCAGAGGTTACATTGAAGAAAGAATGTTCAGCCATTTTTGTCATTCCCTTCTTGAAATGTTGCTATGCACTTTAGCTCATCTGTGTGTAATTTTTTATCTTTATGTCTGTCTTTTTGGGACAGCAGTGCAGTTGTTAGGACAAGACCCAAGGCATTTTTATTCCAGATTTCTGTCTCAGTCATCAAGAATGGATGCTTAGAAAGAGTACAAAAAACTGTGCAATATCATGTAACTCTTTTGTAAAGACAACTTGAGTTTTTACCATCCTGATTAACTTTATATCATCTATAAATTCATGACTTATTCAGTAGTTCATGTATGAATCTACTAAACAGTTTTTGTTTCTAAACAATTCCTGAGGTATTATCTTTATTTTATGCCTGCTTTCAGTTTTTAATTAACTACAAATACACAGTAAGACTTTCTTTCTTCCTTAAATCATGACTGGCTTGTTTCTTGCAACTTAATGGAGAGGTGCCTTGTCAACAGTTTTCTGAAAATTCATTCAGCTCTGTAAATCAGACCATCATTGTCAATATACCTACTGACCCTCCTAATACCTATGTATATATAATGCCTGTGACTTTCTACTGCAAAAGCTGCTTCAGTATAACCAGGATATCAAATGTTGAGCAGATCCATAATTTCTCACAGCTCCATAATTTTTAACAGCTCCATATGCACGGAAGTCAGACTTTCTGGTGTGCATTACTTGTACCCTCTCTCAATCCTCCTTTAAAAGAGGTTTTTTACAGCTAATACTCTCCATTCCTGAGGAAGGGTTAGTCAGTAGGTTACCACTACAGCAGAAATTCAGTAGTTTCATAGTTTGACTATCGTACTACTTGCTGTTAAATGCAATGGAACCCAAGTGATTATTTAGCATTTATTTTATCAGTCTGTTCATAAATGTTCCCTACTGACCTTTTGTAGTTTACCAAACCTGACCCTTATAAAAAAGTGCCTGTGAATCTCTCTAAGCTTTTCTTAAACAAATGTGGAGAAAGAGTATTCATCTAACTTTTTTGTTACGACTTTACATTTTTTTTTAGTTCTATTAGGTCTGTGGACTGTGCAATATTTCTGCCAGGGAGGAAAGAAATTCTTTTTACTCAAATTAATCTTTAAAATTTGTTTCCATATGCCTTTTTTGTTGTTCTTTGTTTGGGTTTTTTTTTTTTTTAACTGAATTTATCCTCTTTTTTGTTTCCCTTCTTCAGATAAGCCTTCTGCTTTTTGGAGGAAATCTTTCTAACTCTAAATGCCTTTGTTTATTGTTGTTCAGTGGTTCTGACTTCTATGCCTTCCTTTTAATTTGTTTTTAACAAGCTTCTTTTTTTTTGTTGTTGTTCTTTTCTTTTTTTTTAAATCTACTTCATTCTTCTAAATGCTAAATTTGAATATATAGTAGTCATAATTACAGAGCAACTTTTCAAAAGTAACATTGCAAACCACATCTCGTCTGCTTAAGACTAAGCCAAACTGCTTCCTCACTTGTGGGTTTTCTGAGTAGTAAGTTTAACAAGTGGTCATTTAAAGATATTTAAAACTTGTAGCTCTATATCATTTCTCACAAAGGCATTTCTTCAAGTTTACTTGGGTATAATTGAATTCTACCATGTTTTTTATTTGTTCTGCTCTGGCAGCTTCTCTGATTCCTGTCTAAGCAGGTTAGTCACATCACTGTCCTCCTGGCTGGCAATATGAAGACTCCTATCAGGGCAAGGCTGTACAAATGGCTATGTTCCTTCCGGATGCAGACAGTTTGTTTGCCCTATTTCCCTCATTTAACTGTGTCTGCTCCCTGTTAGAGAGAGCCAGTGAGCTTGGGTCAATGACCCAGAGCTGGGACATGTTCCAAAGATTGCCTGGCCCTCATCAGGCAAGGCCTGTCTGACCAGCCCAGCAGACAAGCAGGGCAACCAGGAGGGGCATGGTGGCTACCCCAGCTTTGGGCACCTCCCTGGGGAACAGGCCAGGTGGGCTGTGGACTTGTCATAGCGGGGAACCAGGGACTGGCCCTGCTGTGCTGCCAATGGGACCCACAGCCCTGGGGGCCTGGGCAGCGACAGGCAGAGCTGGCTTTGGGGAACAGCTCATTTCACTTTGTTCTTCCTTCACTGAGCATTGCAGGGAAGTGGCAGCACTTTCTCTGTTGCTCGCAGTGTGCTAGCCCAGAAAAGAGTTTCATAGTTAGGAAAGCAATATACCTTATTACAGCTATAGTACAATTTAAATATTTCTTGCCCTTTTGTGTGGGCTGACTGCCATTTATTTGCTTTGCTGATAACTATGAAACCTTCAACTTTGGCCTCCTTCACTCCCCATTGATTCCCTTCTCAAATCAACGGCAGCCTTGGTCAATATAAGATACTCAACAAAATCCTGAACAACTTTCTGCTCTTACATATAAATGGATTATTTTGAAATAGGAAGCTGATGAAAGCCAGAGGTTTAACAAGAGCACATAATACTGAATTTAAGTGGTTTTGATATTTTCTCTAGAAAAAAAACCCTTTTTTTTTTGCTCTGTGCTAAGGCAGAAAGATCTTTTCCATTTTATTAAAAGACCTTTAATGATAAAATACACATTGTTTATTAGGAAATTGCAGTTTTCACATGAAGCAGGAAGATCAGTTTCTGTATGTAAATTGGCAATAAATCCAACAAGCGTATGCTTGTTTAGACATAGGAGAAATCTGTACTGCTTTCTAATAACATCATGTATCAAAAAAGGATGCCCAGCATAGCCAAAGGGGTTCAGACAGTGTAAATGACAATAATGCTTTCCTCTGTATTTCAGAAAACACTATGTATAAATTCCCCCACCGTTGTGTTTAGAAAAATAATAGTCTTAATTATCCACATTTTTTTTTCTCAAATGGTGTATTCGAGCAGGTAATCATCAGATGCATTTTTTATTGTGATCACATTGTCTTCAGTTGTGCCTCAGCTCTTTGCTTTTAGCTTCTTCTGAATATTCATTCTCGAATCAGACCCTGTTTAATACTCTCAAGGTCACTGCCTTGGAGCTTGAGCTAGACAAGTGAGTGTACCACAAAAATGGCTCTTTCTTACACACAGAAGTTATAGCCCATCTTTCACGCACAATTTCCCATGATCTTGAGAATATTACTTTGGGTTCAAATGCAATTAATTTTAACATTATTTTAAAGCACACTACTTAAAATATATTGTGATGAAGTTCTCATATCATTTCTATTTGGTAGCAGCTGTTGGTGAATTTTGCTCTTTCCTCCTTTTTACAAGGAGCTTTGACTTTCCCTAATTCTCTAGTGAAATTATTCTTCTGCCAAAGCGGCAGAATTAGCGAAGTTTCCACAACATTTCATTAGGGTCTATTAAACACTTCCTTCTAACTCTGTAATGAATTGTGAGTTTCAAAGAGTGACTAGGTTTCCAAGGGAGAAGTTGGAAGCTGGCAGTGCAGGGTTTTTTGCTTATATGGCAAAGAGCTAAAGGCATCCCTATAACTCAAGAGGAAGACAATGCCTGTTTGGCATGTTCAGTTCTATTAACTGCTCTGATAGACTGTCTTATTTCTGGAAACATCAATTAGCCTGATCTGCAACACGGTTAATATTTAAATATATTTAATTGGAGAGTGTGGCTGAGGCAAGAGATGGCTTGAGGGAGACATCTCTCAGGACTGATGTCAGTAACACTCATGGACTGTGTTTATTATTATCCTTTGGGAATTCCTCATGTTTAGCACATGAAAACCCCCACCACTCATCAGCAACAGCCTTGTCATGGTGATATTTTATGTAGCACTCCATGAGCTTAGAAATTCCTTCAGCACACAGAGAACTGCATGGTTATGGATAACACAGGCCTTAAAAGCTAACTTTGTATCTTTCAGAGAATTATTTTAGAAAAACTAGCTATTTACAAGTGCACTACCTGAAAATGGGATAGTCACATCAGCATCCCTCCAAAACCTCAAAGACAGGACAGTCTGTAATCTGGCACTCTAACCTATTATGTATAAAACTTCTTGTTGACCTTTTCAAAGAAATCACAATTTTCTAATACCCTGATTCAGCTTTGAAAGGGCAAATATCTGTCAAAAGCCTGTATAGTTTTCAAAGTGCTTGGCACAAAGACTCCATAACTTTTAGCTTCAGATAATATATTATCAGTAACAGTTAACTGAAGAGAGACAATATAAATAGAATTTAATAGGACTAACTTGTTACAATTGTACAAATTCAACAGATAAATTTGATTATTGCTGCTGCTAATGAAAACCACTAAATACTTCCAAAAGTGAAACTCTTATAAGAAGGGCCAGAAAGAAAAAGAAAATCTGACCTCATATCTCATACGGCCTCCTCTTTAACTCTTAGAAATGCCAAATGTGACCTTGAACTTTTTCTTGATGAGGGGAGAATATAGGAAGGTAGGGTGAAGGGAGGAAGTGGGGCTTTTTTCTTCTTGCTGTTGCCATAGCTTCAGCATACTTTGATAGTAACAGTGCTGCAATTTTTTCTCTCTCCCAAGATATTTTGTTTATTAAAAAACCCAAAAAAAGTCCCAGAAGATCACTGTGTGTTTAGTCAAAGTGGAGATGATCTCCAGACGTCCTTTCCACAACATCAACCACTCGGTGATACACTCCTAACAAGCCCATTCTGCTAATTCCAATATTCACAACCTTATTTCAGCCTCTATTTTTTTTTACAAGTTGATAATTTAGGGATTTCACTGCAAAACACATTTTTCCAAATGTATTTTCAATTATGTGCCTATTTTCTGTCTAGATAGATAAAATCTCACTGTACTTGGCATCAGTTTAGTCATTTGAATGGGAAAGTTCTAAATTTAGTACTCTGGAACACAGCCCTCAGTTTCCCTTCAAAACCTAAACTAAATGTCTATAGCAGAAACTTGACTGGGTGTGGGATTCCTGAACATACAGCACATTGTGACCTTTTCTACAAACTCTGTTTCACGATTCAGCATGCTGAGGTCAATATTTTACAGTAACAAGTGCTAAGACGACACCAGTTTGCATGGGCTGCATTAAAGTTGAGCTAAAAAAAAGGTACAGTGAACCATATAATTACATAGAAATGGGTTTTGCTCTGTGATGTGAGGAAGGTTTCATCAGAGCTCCTGAAATGAAGCCATTATGCGTTCTTTGTCTTTCCTACAAGACCATTTACCTCTGCAAACAAAGTTCTTCATTGACATATTTGCAAGGCTGAAGCTGGGTGTGCTCCTTGGTAAAGAGGCACTAAACTCCATATGGACAGCAGTATCCAGGTCATCTTTTATTCAGTTTGACTGTGGCATTCAGGTTCTGAACTTTAGGAGAGCTGAGTGTTAAAGTCTTGGCTGCAGCTGAAACTTCTTAGTGGTACAACAACTTGTGGCAGTTTCCTGATAGAGCTTGATGCTTGGCATGTGGCTGAGTATTGTGGCTTGACAAGTTATCACGATCAGAAGTGAGCAGTGGTTAGCAAATTGGCAGGGCTGATGTCATGTTTTGAAAACATGAATTCTCTCGCAGCCATAGTTACTTCTGCAGTTCTTGTTTGCCTGGCTCTGGGTAATTGCTAGTTGGGATGGTTCCCCTATGCTCATTGTGAATTTGGTTTCAAGATGAGCAATAAAGTTTAAATCATTGACCTTGGGTCCAAATTAGAGGATGATTTTGTAAAATGTTCTTTTGCTTCCTCACCCATTTAGCAACCTCCTTGACCTCTGTGGGCTTGATTTCCGTGAAATGCACAGATAATCCTAACTTTGTTTCCTGATGGTGGAGTAATTGGTGTATTGGTCCAGTATAATTTGAAATTATTTTTTCTTTCTATCAGTCTTCATGGAAACCTTCGAAGTTTTATTTTATTTGTTTCTCCATTCAGTTTTTGCCTTGTGATCTTTTAATGAGAGAAGATGAAAATACTTCTTAAAAATATATAAAAATATAAGCATCTACTTGTTCTTCTCTGACACAAGTCCTATCAGCAGGACTTCAAATTACCTCCCCCACCTTGCCCTGGATGTCAATCAAAAGCTGGTCCCATTCTCTCTATCTATTCTCTCTACCCTATCTCTGTGTTGCCTCCAAAACTGTTTGTTTTGTTTCTCTGAACCTTGAACACACATTTCTGTGTTGTAAAATGAATCAGATTAAAGTGATTTGAAGGTTTTGGAGGGCAAAAAGAACCTTTTAAATAGCATCTCCTGAAGCTTTCCTGATTTGGGCAGGGAGAAGAAATCAAAGGTAGCAGTTCTGCTGGCACTAAAATGAACTACACAGTGCTTATAAGCTTGAGGTATCTCTATTCAAGACTACAAAGTACAGATTAAAGCTGCTTTGTTCCACCACTCTCCTCCCCCGGAACCACTTTCTCTTTGTATCATTTGCCATTTATACATCTGCTCATACTAATAGTTACATTTTCCTTTCAACTGTAATTTCCTTGTTGTTACTGAGAGATTACAATCCAACCAAATATTTTTGATGAACTACTGTAGTGGTTTCACATTTGCCGAATTCTGTTTACCAAATTTAATGTAGTGATCTTTGTGTTTACTCTCTTTTTTCCCTGTGAGATAGGATTAGGAGCAGCAAAGCAGGCTCAAGCTTAAAGATAAACAAACAGATTTATTAAAACACACACGCACACAAAAAAAGAAATGAAGAAAAAGAAAAGAAAAAACCAAACAAATGAAAACTTCTAAAACAACCCTTCTCCCACCACAAAATGTTAACTTTCCCACAATCAATGTAAAGAGGCAAAACTCAGAGCTCCAGGTCAGTATCACTTATAAAAGAGTCTTTCATTCAGTCTTTCCGAGAGGGAAGTCTCTCCTGATTTGTTCTGGTAACTTTCCACAAGAGAAACAGTCTGCTTGGGGCTTCTAACTCTCACAAAAGCAGCCTGCCTGGGATTTCTGCAGTTGTAGACCTCCCATATCATGCAGCCTTTCCTGTGACTGCATTTGGGCTATGGATTCACACTGGGGTTTGACCTTTTATAGATGCACAACTCCACATCTCATCTCAAGGAACAGAGATATCTTCTCACTTCTTCACTGGCACTGAGGGCTTCTTCTAATCTCTCTCTGTTCAAACATCTTGTGGGATCACCAGATTACATTTTCTAGTTCAATATTCACTCAGTAAATCACAGATACCTTTGCTCAAAAATCCACAAATCATCTCCCCAATTCATATTGTCCATGATTTAAAGGAATACTCTAGCATATTCCTATTACAGTCTGTTACCACATAGGAGGTTTTTTCAGCCTAGGACCAAGGCAACTTGTCGTATCTTCCACTTAAGAAGTCACTCTTCCTTTACTGACTTTGATATCTCTGTATTGTCCCTTTACATATCTCTAATTTAGACTTTTCTCTCTCTCTGAGAAGGGTTAGAGTTTTAAAACGTCTCAATCTGTGTCAGGAAAGAGTCAAAACTTGCCTGGGCCTGCAGATGGTCATGTGAACTCTGCCGGGCAGCAGCCGCTAGGATTTTCAAAAGCCCCATGGGAATGGGGGAAGAGAGCTCAGGCTGAGGAAATTCAGAGCAGTCTGGCTGGTGGATGTCTCTTCTTTCCACTCCTGGGTCTGCAGAGTAGCCCAGCTTGGAGCTCCTATCAATAAGTCTGCAAGCTCCTCTTCCTCACTGCCAGCTGCTACCGGGCCTGGCCATGGCCTGGCCCCTCCATCACGGCCCCCAGCACGCAGCCAGCCCTGCCGAGCTGCAGGCTCCCCTCTCCGCTGCCGGCAGCCAGGGAGAAAAGGGGCTCGGCCAGCCGGGCGCTCCCCATGGGCAGCGGCTCCCGGAGATCCAGCAATGGGGCCTGGCCCGGCCGCCCAAGGGGCAGTGAGGCCTAGGCCGGGCCCCGCTGCTGCCCACGGCGTTACCTGGTGGCTCACGGGAAGAAGAGAGGGGCCACCAACACAGTCTCAGCTTTATATGGATATTACCAAAAGTTGCATTCAGTTTTCTCAATGGCCAAACCACATGCCAAAAGCCAAGAACTGGCTTCTGTCAGGTCACTGCCACCCTCTAAAACAATTCCTAGGTCCTGACAGGGCAATATTCCATATTTCTCTTTAACTAAAAATCAAACTGTGTTAACCCATAACAACTAGTATTTTATCTGTCGTCTCTTTTCTGGACAATCCTTTACGTAGAGTAAATTGGGACAGCTTTGCTATTCCTGGTGAGCCTGTATTACTTTGTGTTGCACCTGATCACATTTTCAAGCTTGTTGCTCACTCCCCACACCCTACGTGGCCTTACACTGGTGTAAGAAGGAAAGGTAGTCGTGGCCATGGAAAACTATTTTTGCAGTTCTCTTTTAAGAGACAGTTTTTATTATATCTATATATTTTCAACAACTGTTGATGCTAAAAAGAACATTTTTAGGCTCTCAGTGTTGACAAATATTACTAACAAGAAGTGATCTAAGTTCTTCATATCATGGACTGCACTTCCCTCTTTATCTTTCCTGTGTAAGGCTAACTTGCCTGCACAGGAGTATTATTATTATTTAACTTTGGAAACTATTGTTAGCTAACCAAATGCTAATTGTAGTAGTTGTACCTGTTGGATACATTGAGAGCTTTTCCTTGCTATCAACTATTTCTTAGAAATTATATGCATCTGTGAGAATCAAAAATGGGTAGAGTGCTGGCCAAGTATGATGATTTAGAAGAATTTGTTCAAGTCTAGTTCTCAACCCACCATAAAACATGAGATGTGTACTGTGCTAAGCAAATAAGGAAATTTGATTCAAAAATGCAGAATGGCAACAACAAAATGGTCAAAATAAATTTTGTGCTGAGTAACCAATTCTGTTGCAAAAAAAACCCCAAAAACTTTTAGTGTCTGACTGATGAGAATTTTACTTTCTTCCACTTAGAAGCAACAAAGTCTAATCTGGAAGACTTTTATCCACTGGGCTCCTAGAAATGGAGAGACAACTTAGATAACAGCAAAAATTTAAAACCGATTTAAGGAATGCTATATGAAAATACACATTGATATAGGTGGATATAATTACAGCAAGAGGGCAATATACTGTTTCAGCAATTGGACAAGCAAAATATAACCAACACAGTAAGTATAGGCAGTATTGATGATTTAGAAGAACCTGTTCAAGCCTAGTCCTCAAACACTTCTTGTATTAAACGTCTATAATGAGCAAACTATTTTCATATTTAGTCTAAGTCCAGCACGCCACAAAATTTTTCAGGGCTAAGTCTGACCCATTGCAACAGCCATAATCTATGGGTCATTTTCATGTGCACATTATATTTTTCCTTTCATTTTGAAGTTATTCAGTTCCTGCTATACTGACAAAGCAACAGAAAAACATGGCACAAAATAATAACTTATCAGAAATAAATACAAGGATAACTAAGTTGTTTTCTGTGTCTTAGTCTTGCTGCGCGTGGGTTTAGCACAAGGACATGGAACATCATATCTCATTCTCAGCTGTGGTCCTTGCAGAACAAGGACACTGCAGTGAGTCATGGCAGCAATGGAGCGACAGCAGCAGCAACACAGAACTGCGTTTCCTCTCCTTTGCATGTTTAATTGTACTGACTTTGCTCTCACCTGTCTTTTTATCTCCCTTCATTTGGATAAGGTGGAGAACATTTAGTAGCTATTGGAAGGTCTTTGCTTTATGTAAGTGCTCCTTTGCAGTTTACAAATTCCATGTATCTCTATCTATTAATTTCCATTTGATAGCTATGTTTTGTTTGTGAAAGTGGAAAGTGAATGATAGTCATAAAAATATACATACTTGAAGAGGCTGAAAGAACTGCCAGCACGTTCTGAGTGCAGAGCTCACTATATGAGGGCTGAGCACTGTTTAAGCACAAGTCCCTGACGCCTTCTATCATGACGCTGTAGTCAATAGTAGCAAGTTTTTAGGATTATGTATTTGAGTAAATAGAGATAAATACTTACTACTGGAATGTGATGATGCCCTTCTTGAAGTTGACAGTGCTGAGTGTGGTACATACTTTCTTTATGTTAATTAACCCAGAAATATATCAATATGTTTCTCAAGGATAAACTTCCCATTAGTTATACTTAGTTTTATATTTCTCCCCCCATGTCCCACAGCTGGTCTTGAGGGTATAATGCTTGAGCACAATAGCCTGATGTTATTCAGTGTATTGAGAAATACATGCAGCTAAAAGTAAGGAATGTACTGTGTAATCTTGTAGTTATTTCAAAGTAATTTTTCTCTTCAGTTTTATAGCTGAATAGGTCTGAATGTGTCACCCACCTGGGTCTATTATCCATTTACTTTCATTGCTTATTCTCTAATGTATGGAGAGGTTTAAGACATGAGAATGAACTTATCCAAGAAGGGAAAGCAAGGTGTCTAGGAAGGCACCAAGAGATTCTAAAAGATCCCCATTTCCAGCGTCATATTTTTGTGAGCTCCCAGTTTAACTCACTGGTTGTTCAAAACAGCCCTCCTCATAGTGCAAACCCTCTCCTTTGCCTCCAAGGTGGTCTGGCACTGGTCTCATGTAGATGTTAGGAGTGCCTCTACATTCCTCTGACCCTCCAAAGTTAGAGTATGCTCCCCAAAACTCCCACATCCAATCCAGCATTCCCAGTGTCTGAGACATGTCAGTGTTCTTTACACGATTTCTGAGAATTTTTTTATGATTAAAATATTTACCTCAGCTTGTCATGAGTACTTTTAGCATCTGAGTGCATTTTGTTTTTCCTGTGGCCATGCTTTTCCTAAGCACAGAGTAGTGCCTGTGTGTAATTTCTGGGTCACAGTAGTGTTAGCCATTATATTTTGTGGAAATGCTGTCTCTGTACTCATGCTGTCCTGGGAACCCATTTGCCCTTAGCCAAGTTGTAAAAAGTTCCTAAAAACCATGTTAAAATTGGATGGAGAAGGCCTTAACAGAAAAATTTAATTTCTGGTAAGTTTGGAGAAAAAGCAAAACCAAAGATGTTTGTTGTTTGGGGTTTTGTTTGTTTGTTTGTTTAATTTTTGAAAAGTATTCACAGTATGGGACAATGTCTGAACCACATATGGAAATACCTTGCTGAGCAATTTGGGACTGCATTAAAGCAAGGATTAGTGGGAGTTTGTAGACCTCTGATGATTTCTAGTATTCTTCAGTAAGTCCATAGTATTTTCTTCACTCAAAATAATTAAATTGATGCAAGAAAAAAGGAAGGAAATCCCACTTCTAAAATGAGCACACTACATACACATATCATTGTGTGGCACTGAGAGAGCAGAAGTGGTTTGACTAACCAAGGAGTTAGGTTAATCTGCTCTACAGCAGCAGGTTTCAAGCTGAAGGGAGATCTACTGTTGATGCAGGCTAATGGCGATGTTAAAAGAACCCAAATTTAGAGAAAAGAAGTATGCAGTGTCCTGAATAGTATTTCTGTGGTTTTAATCTCTGTTGCAGGCACATTATTCCACCCTCTTGTGTTCTGGTATAAGAGTACACATTGAGTAAACTTTTGAGAAGCACTTGGTATAAGCTTAGCAGGTTTAAGTCCAATAGTTTGAAAGAAGGGGAAATTAGACCGCTTGCTGAATTGTCTGTGGTGTTTCTCAAATTCTGACTGGACTTGTTTTGAGTTTGGTTTCACTATCCTGTGCTACATTTATAACTATTTAAATCTGAACATTTACAGGATGGAAAAGACAGATATAATGCTAAGAATAATCTTAGGACAGATTCTGTGAGTGATGCTCACTGGGTAGGAATTCCCAAAGAATGTTGTGAATTATGTGTATCTGCCTGAATCTGCCTGAACAACCTCATTCTGCCAGGAATATTTTAAACTCTGGGTTTGCTATATTTCTCTGGAAAGACCGCATTTCTCTAAGCAGACAAAGATGACTTTTCCCTACTTAAGGTAAATGGGGCATCAGAAGTACTTATGACATTTAATAGGAGGCATTTTAGGGGGCTAACAATATATGAATAAAGGCATCTTGCCCTGCCCATATAAGTGGTTATTTCTATTACCTAGGAAAATGTGAAATCATCAAATTCACTCTATCATTTCAGAAAAAAGGATATTGTCAGGATTAAAATTAGAAACCAAAATGAAAAACTGCTGAGTGGTTCCGAAGCTTCCATTACTACAGAAAAATATTTAATTCCTGAAACACCCCTGGACACAAAGTACCCTGTAATTTTAAAGTTAAGTACACTTACTGCAGTGGGAACAGAGAAAGTGTGCCTATGTGTGTTTTTCCTTGAACTTCCTCAGCTGTGTTGAAAACACAATGCATGTCTCTGGTAGAGTGACTCTTCCATTTCATATTTATGGGTAAATCAGTACCCAAAACCAATGGCAAAAGGTAGTGATCTTGTAGATGAAGAAAACATCCTGTAATTCGCTATGGGAATCACAACTATTGGGATTTTAATTTTTATTCAAAAAACACATGTATTTAAACCTAGGATCTCCATAAAAAAATGTTCAGACCACATGTAGACAAATACCGACTAGACAATTTATCACATCCTATGCAATTCACAACTCTAAAAAGATATTTAATCTTTTGCTTTTTACTTCTTTTTAAATGTATTCTTCCAAAAATTCTTTGCTTCTATTTTTAGCAGTAAAGCATTTTTTTGGCTATGAGTCCAGACATACTGTGATTTAAAGGGAACAGGTATATTCCACATGTCCTGCCAGGAAATCTATCAATTCCCTGGTTAGTGTCACTGCCAGAAAGAGCAGGCTAAAGAGAACAAATCTGTGAGAATGGATTAGCTGTGCAGGGGAATCTGACTCTCTGGATGGGAGCAGACTATTCAAACTAGATTAAGAAATAGAAAAATCTGCTAAAGGAAGCCTTTGGGTGTCTCTGGAGACATTCTGCCTGAAGGCTGATGTTCCCAGTTTGACTGCTGTGCAGGTACCGGCAGAGAGACACAAGCATTGCACTTTGCCTTGGAGTCTTTGTACGTTTTATCAAATGCAGCTTGATGTAAAAAAGTAGTCTCTAGCAGCAGAGTTTGGAACTCTGACCTTTCCCAGAGAATGCCCTCAATGGTTTGGCTAGAAAGTAACATTCCTGGCCCAGTAAATATTGAATTCCTTTACAAAGGTGGAACAGCTCCACTAGAAAGAACTAAACCCACATGATTTTCTTCAACCCCACATAGTCTGTAGATCTGCTATGAGACTACTCCTCCAGGCCATGAAGGAGGAGGGCTTAAACTCCTTTTACTGAACACAGTCTAGGACCCAGGGTTCTTATATTCTATGTTAGTGTGTTAGTCATGGACTTGTTGGTTAAAGAAAAAAAACCCCAACCAAAACTAAAATGGCTATCCTGTCCTGTTTTAAAAGAAGCCTATAAGGTTTCTTTAAGCTTTCAAGTCTCAGGGAAGGATTTAAGGAATCATTTTTCACATTTTCTCATTCCCTTGTGTTGATGTTCTGCCTCTGTTTGGGTCCCAGTGGCCCTGCAGATTTATAACAAACACTTCCATATTGAATGGGAAGACAAACTAATGAAAAAGGGCTTAAAAAATTCTGATGTGCTCAGTGTTTCTCTTGCTCTTTCCTGGCAAGGTCTGTTTCCTGGCAAAGCCTCCAAGATCTCTGTGCAAAGTTTACGGGAATGACATACTGACTACAGAAGATACTGATCCCATTCAGGATCAAATAAGGGAACTGGATGTATACAAATCCATGGAGACTGATGGAGGAGCTAACTATCATCTTTGAAAGGTCAGAGCAATTGAGGAAGGTTAAAAAAGTCAAGTATCACATTTATCTTCAGAAGAAACCAAATAAAAGTGCAAAAGCAGCTACTTAGGGAACTAGCAGCCTCACCTCAGTCTCTGGGAGGTTGTGGAGCAAATGATCCCAGAAGTCATGTCCAGGCACATGAAAAACAGGATGGTAAGAGGGAACAGGCAGCACACATACATCAAGGGAAAAAAATGTGTCTGGTTGACCTAATTGTGTCTTTTATGAGAGGAGGGAAAAGCAGTGGATGGCATCTCCATTGCCTTTAACAACAGAGTCGCTTTCCATAGTATTGCTGCAGTTCAGCCAGTGAGATAAGGACTCCATGTGAATTGCAGGTGGGTGAAACCTGGATGGACTGCTGGACTCAAAGGTGGTGATTAGTGGTTTGAAATCCAGCTGTCTGTTGAGTACTGGTGATTTTCCTAAGGGGTTATACCTGAGGCTGACACTGCTTAGCATTCCTTATCACTGACCTGGGCAATGGGAATCCCAGCTCAGAAAGGTCATATACTACACAGGTAATATGCTGGCTGCAGGTCAAAGCCACCCTACAGCAGGACCTTGATAATCTGGAGGTGTGGCGAGATGATCTCCACAAGTCCCTCCCATCCTAAAGTAGTCTGTGACTCTTTTCCACACCAGGATTTCCAAAAGTGTGGTACTGTAAATGAGAGCAAGAACCACCTCACATAACTGGGGTGAGGTTTGTTGCTTCTGAAGGGCTAAGTGGCAATATAATACCTTACTGGGGGGACCATGAAGGTAGCTAACTGAGAAAAAGTTACATTGTAAAATGTAGTACTTCTGCATGTGTTCTCTTAAGTTATTAGATAAAGAAAATAATCTCTAAATCTGAGAAAAAGAAACCTAGGTCTTCATTTCCACATTGTTGGAAGGAACTACTTTAAAGAAAAATAGATCTTGAAATATTTATGGACAGAGTTGACATAAAAAGTACCTTAAATCAACAAGTAAGGGTTTTTTCCCTAATATTTCAACCCTTTATTGAGCTAGTCATAGTAAATTATTTCAAGAAAATATAATTCAAGAATGATCTGAGCAATTTTGAAATATGTTTTATTTTAAATGCTATGACTAGATCATACTTAGATGCTCACAAATTATGTTACTTTGAAAGTGGGACGTAAAGCAGCAAAAGGTGCTTAATAAAAAGATTATGGTGTCTTGCAAATGAATAGTTGGGTACTTAATGTCAGGATGTAGAATGTAGAAAGTATCATACTGACTATTCATTGAAATTAATGCGCATGGTGAAGTGGGTATTATTAATCTTCAGCAAACAATCTTTATAGTTTTTGAAACGGTCTCATCCTGAAAGACCATAACATCTTGGTGATTAAATGAAAATGAGATAGTAGCTATATAATGGCAAGCACTATTGAGTTAACTGCTGAAAGAAATTCACTAAATGCTTAATATTAACACTGGGCTGAGAGAAACACAGCTGCAAAGAATTTCATTGAAATGGCAATGCTCAAACTTTAATTTGGTTTTAATGGAAAATTTATAAAAGACAGCTATTAAGACTAGATGGAGAGATGATCACTATCATTCTTTTATTAGTATAACCAAGGGGCCTGCTTTTGTTTAGCTCTCTAATTGTTCTTTCATCTTCTCTAGTTCTGTGCTCTGCTTCCTAAGAACATGTTACATCTAAATATGTTTAACTGTAAGCTGGATATAGGATTTTCAAGCCAACAATTTTGTTTTCAAATTAAAACACTTCTCATTTTTATATGGAAGGAACAAATCTATTTCTCAGTGGTCATGGTGAAATGTTATTACCCCATCAGAAGTATGTATGCCAGTTCTACCAAAAGGCCTATTTGTATTTTGAAGTTATGTCTGTTGTCTAGGATGTGGGGAATTGGCTATTGACAACCAGTCAGAACCATGTAAGGGAAGTATTTGCTCATCAGTTTTGAACTTGGAAATTGTGGGTTTTGAACATCTCATTCATTAATTTTGTTACTGATGACTCAAGACTCACCAAAACTTTTTATTCCTACATTTACTGAATTGTGCATTGTAACCTTTTTAATGGCTGTGCCAGATTTCAGGGAGATGTCTGCATAAAGCATTCTAGACACTATTTTTCCATGCTTAAAAATGATAAAAATTAAAAAAGGCAATTTTGTTATTCACTGATGTGAAAAAAATTGCACAAGAAAAACCAGATATTTTGCATGAGTGATTTGTGGAAATGTGAAGAACAATATAAGATACAGAGCTGTGCTGACTTTAGTTAAAGAGTAAAGCTTAGCCAGCTCGAGGGTGAACTGCAGTAGCTCACATTCAGCCTGGGAGGACTGCAGAATGTCAGGCATAGCATGGAATTGCTGTGAAGTGGATGTGTTTGCCTGAACAGGGGAATGTGGAAAGGACTTTCTGTTAATGTAATTAAGCAGCTTTAAAGAACACAACTGAAACATTTCATAGCACATAAGTAACTGAAGCATAGGTGTTCCTCTCTCTATTAATACTAGCTGACATAGCAAGTGTTCCCCACTTCACATGCTTTGACTGCACAGAAGTCCTCCTTACTGAAAGAGTTTGAATTCTCTCATGCTCCTCCAGAGCTGGCCATAGTCCTTGCTTTCCTCAAATAAACCCAGCTAGGTAGGGTTGAGGTGTGCTTTTTAACTAGCATGCGTCCTTATGAGGGGGAGAACTGTACTCTTCTGTAGTGACTTTATGCACTGCATAAATTATTGTATTGCTTTGCTTTCTTCTTGTACCTTTGTATTTCTTCTGACACTTTAGCCTTGAGGAGTCTGCCTTTTCTAGAAGACTAATGACACTCATGTCACAAAATGCTAGTTCACAGCATAGAGTAGGTTTCTACTAAACAAAAATGCTCAAGGAACAAATAATTTCCCAAATCAGAGAAGAATTTATGAATTTTAGTAGTGTAGACAGGGGAACTTTTAAGAAAAAAGTTTTAGAAAAATATTTGTCTTTTGGGAAAAATATCTGTTGAAAAGTCCTCTGAAATTACTGTTTAATGCAGTTCTACATTTAGATACATTTGTTTGTAAAGTGGCAGACATACCTGCCAATGAATAAGGAGAATGTCTGCTATAATATGCGTTTCCCTGGTAACTAGATTGTAATTATTCATAGAAATAAATTTAAAGGCCTCAGATAAGCAATATTCAGAGTATTTGCTACAGTTCTATCATAGCCTAAATATTGATAATGCAGTAAAATTGGATTTAGCTGGATGTCGTTCACACCCCTCAAGTATAAACAAAAATGGGTGCAGTTGTATTTATTTGTAAAAATCCTTGCTCTGCATGTAGTTATCTGGAAAAAATGTCAGCTCAATCCTGAAAGAAAGCAAGGCAGCTGAGTGTGTGATGTGGGGCAGACAACAGAATGTCGACTTCTGGAAATTACTCACAGCTCACAAAACTGAGACCATTTAGCTGTAGTTATAAAATCTGCCATTTGAACTTTTGTGTGAAATTTACACTCCAGCTACCAATAAATCAGTCTGCATTTCCATCTTCTTCCAAATAACCTTCGATGAGGTCATCCAAAAAGAGATAAACAACAATGTTTCATGGAAGTATGTGCCTCTGTTATTGCAATGGGAATTACAAAATGAGCCATCTTTGAAAGATAACTTGAACATGGTATTTCTTTTTTATTTTCCAATAAATGATGACTTGGAAGAAGATTTCTTGGCAGAAGCCAAAAGTGAAGAGTAAATTATATTTTTTCTTTATGTAATGTACATGCTGGTTATGTGTTTGGGAAGGACTTAGAGTTTTTAAAAGAACATTTGCAATATTATACTGCAAAGTTTGAGAGACCATTAAGCAAATTGGAAATCCTATAAATGGAGGAAATATTATGTTCAAGGCTTCAGTGCTTGCTATGATTGGAGTGCTCTTTGTGGGAGATGTGTTAATATTTCTTCATCCTGGACACCTGCCAAGCTTAAGGCTTTAATGCTCTGAGACTGAGTCACGAAAGTGGGGACTGACTGCTCAGAGCTTGTTGACTCGCCAGGAGGTGGGTGTGGGAGGTAGTATGCAAGTGAGGAAGAAGAGGGGCATGAAAAAGAATCTTGGCATTCTGTGATAATCTTTTGTTTCGAAGAAATAAGCCCATGGCTTCAGGGTTTTTTACTATTTTCTGAACTTCCCAACAAAACTGAGATTTGAGAGATGTGATCTCTTTTCTTGTTTCAGAAAGACTGTCTATGTGTTGGTGAAAAAAACAAGGGGCTAGAAAAACAAGGTTTAACACATCACTGGATATAGATAACTAAATACAACATCTGTTCATGATAATTATCAAGCGAAATGAATAATTTTGACATGGACAATAATTTGTTTTTACCTTCTTTCATTTGCTAACGACTAGAAAACTCTAGTGCATCTCTGCAAGAATTGATTTAAACTTGCTGAAAATAGACTAGATTTTCTAGATCACGTTTTATGCCTATGGACAGTACAGCCCCTGAGCATCTTTGAAGCATATGCTCAAAATCATTAGACGAACAGAAATTGCACAGATAAAAAGAAATAAGAGCATTTGTGTGCTTCTTTAGCCAAATTAGAGCAGTGTAATTAAGTATTCAAACTTTCTGAGAATATAGGAGGGGGCTAATATGCAAAGCTCAAACACTTTTGAAAGAACAAATAATAATTTGTGAGTTTGGAAAATGCTGCTGAAAACGGATATGGCTGCAGGGTTACACACAGACCATTGGATCCTGAAGTCATTCAAGACAAGAAAAATGTCTGGAATACACCCATCTTTTGCATGGTAACATTCACAAAGCCTGACTAGTGCAGGCTTCTCAAATACTGGTTTTCAGCTAGGAAATGAGGACTGAAGCCTGGGGAGCTACTTCATCCGTCTCACATAAAACTTTACACATCTGTGCTTCAAGTGGACTGAGGGCAAAGAAGCAGAGGTTATTCTAAATTGCTCTCAGTGCTGGGCTTGCCTTTGCCCTGGTGTACACTGCCTGTGTTTATTCTTCAGCCATCTCGTCTTGCTCCAAAATTACTGTGGACAGCACAGTCCCTTAGTGAAAACTCTCTGGCCTTTGTGTCCTTGTGTCTGATGCATGCTTGTGTCTGATGTACCACAACTACAGGAGGTTCAAACATAGGTCTGGGAAGCTTGAACAGATTCAACTATCTATCAGGATTGCATGCAAATTCACTTGCATATGAATTTTTTGTGTGTTTAGTTCCATGCTCAGATTCAGAGATGGATGTATGTAACTGTGTAGGATGAGTTTGATTTATGGCTGTTGATTCTCCCCTGAAAAATCGGAAGACAGGGATCCAGGAAAAAGAGATTTTGTATGTAAATGGATTTAAAAGACTCCCTGTGATCTCTCACGGAACAATTAATAAACTTTGGGAAAAAATGTGACCATTAACATTATAAATTTTTGCATCATCCAGAGAGCAGACTGTAAATCCAGTTCATTACCACATCTACTCCATAAATGAAATTTGGTCTGTAAATAAATGCCTGGTATATAAAGGCATGAAAATGAATAACAATAAGAAAAATAGCTTTTCCCTTCAGTGGAGAGAGGGAAAATAGCTTTATATGTCTAGGAAGAGCCGAGGAATGAGCTCGTGGACTAGATCCTAGATCATCAGTTAGCTGTTAATTTGCTTTCTGACAGCCCCAACCACCTCTCTCCTAGACAGCACCTGAACATGGTTGATGTTCTGTTCCACCACAGACACAGATCCCAACCACTGATATGAGTGAAATTGCAACAAAATTAGCTTCCTTTTTGCTATTCGGTCTTGCACTTTTACCCCCAAACCTTGTCACCATCAAACATGTCCTCTTGCTGAACCCAGGCATGCAGAACACTGACCACATCCCTCTGACTTTAGATGGAGAAAAGAGAAACTAATTATAATTGTCTCTTAGGAAGTCACAGACCCAGCAGAGCCATGAGTACAATGGTGTAACACAACCTATGTTGTAGTGTGCCTGTTAAGCCACACTACAAGACCCCACCAGCCACAGCAGTCTCTCCCTATCAGTCTTTACCTCTGCCAGCCACCTTCTGGAAATGTTTTTGTGCTTCTTTAGTTCCAGATGACACATGGCACAGCACAGATGGAATACTGGACTAGCTCTTGGACTGCTGTGGTGATATCCTCTCCAGTCACTGAGGGTACAGAAGTGGCTTTGCCACTGATGAAACACTCAGGTCCTGATAGCAGCTGTTCTTCTTGACTTTGCATTACCTCCAGATCACTTGCATGGGAAGTAAACCCCTGGGGAGTTTTTAGCAGAGGATATGGCAGGATAGATTGGTACTCTTCTCTGATGATTTGAAGTTTCCAGTGCCTGTCTCTGCTGGCTGGTTGCCTTCCCAGGTGTTTTGCACTTGAAGGAGAAAAAAGACTCCAAAGAAATCCCTCAAAGTCCAACAGTTATCATAAGCCTTTTAATACTCCTGAATTTGAGTGTTATGTCTTCTCCCTGCCTGCCTGCCACTATAAAAAACCCCCAAGTGTTTATAACCCAGACATTATTTCCTGTTGGACTAGGAGTTTCAAGATAGCCTGACATGAGGCTCAATAGGAATAAAGTAAGTTATGGAAGGTTATGGGGTGTTTCAGAGGAGCGGAAGGGCAGTGATGTTCACAGATGTTATTGATTTAATTTTATTTATGAATTATGGAGAATCAAATGATAATAGAGCAGAAACAACTTGCTAGGAAAGATAAAACTGTATTTTCCTAACCATCTGTTTCTATACTGCTTTAAGTGACTTACAGTGAATCTGGATGAATCTGTTCTTCTGTAAAGCAATGCAAGAATTTGGTCTTTTCCATCAGAGACAGAAGAACTGGCGACATACTGTTTCTGTCTCTTCCGGTGTTAGTCTGCCAGACTTTACCCCAAGGTTAAGTCTCATTTTTCTCATTTAATTTTTGGAGACTTTGCAGTTGAAATGCTGCATTGCCCCTGTCTGAGTCACATGTGATTGCAGCTGCTCAGCATATATATGCATGAATTCACTCAATTTCAGTAGGGAATTTTTAGGCTAAACCTTGCATATTATATATTAAAAAAACAAATCAAACCAAAATGAAAAAAAAAATGGAAAGAGATAAAGGAGGAAAAAGGAATGGAGAGAGCCTAAAGTGTCCCCTGAATGCCTTTATAAGATGAAGGTCTATTTGAAGGTTCTATGGACAATAATGAGGATGTTTATTTCCACTGCACCTTTTACATTTTAATCTAAATAAACATTGCCCTAAAGCAGGAAAGGAAATGACTCTTCCTTTTGATGGTCTCTGAGGTAAATCTTTCACCATGTTGTACAACTCTCTTTTGTTGTTGTGAGTTTTTGTATATATATTTCCAAGGCAAATATTTCTCCATCTCAGGTTAAGGCTTTTGATTTGTCTATTGTGTGACAGTTTCCTGGGCTGGAGAGCATCCATCAGCACTGGGACAAGGGCATTTAAAAGGAATTTTTTTCCACTGTAAAAAATGTAGACTCAAATGCTGCATTTTGCAGTTAATTTTATGAATGAGATAAAACCTTTACTTTTAGGAATCTGAAGAGCAGAAAAGATGCTAATGTATGTATGTAAATATGTGTGCATATGTCTATAAATAGGCACATTACATTTATGTATCTATACTAATGTAAAGGCCTATTCCTCCTTTCATAGGAACAAAGGAATTCTCACATGGATTTTATTTCATACAACAGGGACACAGTTAAAGCAGCCTAAAATAAACATTGAGGCCTTGACTGAAGTGTTTAAGCATCTGAGAAGCATATTGAATTCATGGGGCTTCTTCACATACTTAGGGTCTGGCATGTGTGTAAATACTTCACTGTAGCAGGGTCACAGGACCTCAATTCAGCTCTTATAAAAATCAGTGGAAAACTTCCTTTTGATGTTAAAAGTAGTTGGATGTGTTTGCAGTGTGTGTTTTTTATGCTAATGTGGAGTGAACCAGCCATATTGCAGGAACATTTGGTACACGTTAAAAGTCTTAGGGTTTGTGAGCAGTAGCAACCTTACGCCAACAACGTTTATCCAGATTGATTGAAAGATGTGAATCAAAAGACATTCTCAGACTGGCAGAAGGCAGCAAGTGCCTTCCAGAAAAGGCAGCATGGAATGAGCTGCGGCTGGGGAGCCATCGGTGGTGGCAGAAGGGTGCAGTGGGGGCCCACAAGGATGACTGAAGATGATAAGCTCACTCCTTGCAAATATCAGGGAGACAGATGTGTTGTCACACCCCATGTATGCCTGGGAGTGTGGGGAGGGGTCAGTCCTGCTACAGGGAGCTGGCCCCAGACGGGGAGGAAGAGCAACATCCATCTATGTCAGAGGCTGGGACCCAGTCAGGTCCAAATTTCTAGAGAGGAAAATACATGCTGTGAGTTTTGCAGCATAACAGCAAATGTAAAACTGTCACTGCTTTGACACCAAGCCTGCTGAAGAGGTTTTGTCTACCATTGTGTTAAATTATCCCAAGCAGACTAATTTATCCCAATTTAGACCAATTTACAGTCTCATTTTCTCTTGCATCAGAGTTGAAGGGCACTGGCTGAGAAGATGCAATGGAGGAGAGTGCAGAGAGGCACCCCTGGGAGATACACGGCGTGTACCTTTTGGATAACAGCTTGGGAAACTGAGTGGGACCTAGAAAAGTGAGGTGTTGTTATGCCAGCTCACACTCAATTGTTCCTGGAATGCTGCTTCTAGGCATTTCTTTAGCAAGAAAATTTGCAGAAAACCTGGAGAGGGCAATGCAGTTGTAATGGATATGATTTGGTAAAAAGTGACAAAAAAAATCACAGGTAAATAATTCCATAGGGACACCTAATTACTTGTGGCATTTGAAGGAAATGGATTGCAGAGAGTACCAGATGAGTAATCTAAGGAGATAAAAGGAGGTAATTAGGAACTGAAACTGCCTGAATATTTTCAGAATTTCAATATGGGGAACGGAAGAGTTGAAAAGTCATTCTATTTTGACCTGTTCTCTTGGCAAGGACAAATGTAACAGAGAAGAATATTTAAGGAGGCTGATATAGAGAAAGTCTATTCTGATCACAAGACATTTATAGAAATAAATGCCAAACCCTTCACTCTATTGCATTCAAAGTAAGACTCAGTAAAATTGAAAAATAGAATGTAGGGGTGGGCAAAGAATGAGAAACAATCCAAACAATTTTAGAGGTGTTTGATATATGTCTTTGATTAAGGAATCAATTAGGTTTCTGTGCGTTCACTTATGTAAATTCTAGATATCTTTTTCTTTATATATGCTGGTTAGTTCAGTCAGGCTTTTTTTGTTTGTCTCCCCAGGTTGAAATACAGCCTTAGTTAATACTTGACTCTCAGGTGTGTACAGCACTCCTTTGGGCTGAGTATTTCCATCTTATCCTTTATAATACATCTGTTCCTGTTAAGAGGGCATCTGCCAAACTCTTCATCTGATAAATAAAGCACCCTTTTCTACCATCTTTTCATATATGAAAGTGTTGTCTTTCATTCCGCCTTTTCTGTAATCTCTCCCTTCTTGTACTTAAGTTTTTTCTCAGTGCTTTATGACAGCCTAGCTCTTACTGACATAAAACCAAGAGTTAGTTTCCTCGACAATCTTCCTAAACATTTTGCTTCAAAAGATACAATAACATATAATTTGATTCCTTTTTTGCTCAAGGCTCAAATTTTTTTTTGCCTGCACAAGGGTGGAACATAGAAAAGTCAAAAGACAGAAGAAAGACAAATGGATATTGCTCACTGGCAATTTTTTAAACCAGAAAACCTAACCCAAAGGTAGCCCTTGCTAAAATCACAGGAAGACTTGGCAGCAATGACATGTGCTCCCTGCCTGTGTGACATCCTCTCCCAGCCTCTTCCCTCTATCATTGACATGGACCCACAACATCCACAGTCACCATTTTGTGCCCATCTAGTGCTGCTTCTTACTTGTTCCGGTCTATAGCTCAGGAGTCACTTTCATTCTCTTTCCTAATTATTTCAAGTTTCAGTTAGGTTAGCTGGGACAGTATGAGGTATCTGGTAGACTGACAACTTCAGGTGATGATATTGTGCAATGTTTGCTTAATTGCCTTCATATAATTATGCTGTTTATTCTGTTACTCAACTAGAAAGGATATTCTGTTTGAAGTTTAGATATTTGGTTGATAAGTGGAAAGATAAATGTAATAATGTTGCCAACTAGAGAGGGTAATCTAAAACTGCATTGACTAAAGGACAGCTATGTTACATAACTGTGCTGACTGGGAGCAGGAGTCAGCTCTTTTATTACTCAGATGTGTTAAGGCGAGGAAGGCTGGTTTCACTTTGAGAGAGGCTGAGCTGGTTTTGCCATCCTTTCTCTCCTGGGTGCATATGTTACAGGTTCATATAAAGGTCTGTCCTGGTTCTGGCCAGGATAAGGTTAGTTTTTGCAGTAGCCAGGAGGGGACGTGGCCAGGACTTGGAGGTTATTCTAGGTTATTCTATACCAACTCATATCATTTTCTGGGGATGGGGTCCCTTCTGGTTGAGTAAACATGGCATGAAGAGAGTGGTCAGGTAGTGCCAGTTCCCTCTGTTATTGATAATATTGCTGTTACTCTTTGTTTGTCTTATTCCACTGCTCTTTCCAGTAAATTGTTCTTATCTCAGTCTTTGATCTTTACCCTTTGTGCCTCCAATTCTCTTCTCCCTCCTGCGGCAGGGGGACTGAAAGGGGGAGTGGGTGAGTGAGGGGTGTGTGGTTTGGAGTTCTTCAGTGGGAACACTAAAATGGGGAATACTATTCCTAAATCACAGCAACCTTATTTAAATCTCTTTCTTGACTCTTATGACAGTGCACAAAACACTGCTACAGAGACAAATAAAGGATTCCCCTTAAAACTCTGTGAATCTTGGGATAGAATTTACCTACTTCAAGCAAAAGAAACAAGTAAGTGGATGTGGCATTTCCTCAAGATGAGGCACAGAGGTCATTGTGAAGGTGGGGCTGGAAACCTTGAGTCTTTAATCCTAGCCATCTGCCTGTGTTTGGCAAGGGAACATTTCTTGCAGGATGTTGGAAGATTTCTTGTTGGAGGTTGGATGCATGCTTAACAATTCCCAAGTTCTAAACATTTTTTCAGGTATGAGGATTTAAGTGATTGTGAACACTAGCTGTTTTGGCAAGGAAAATGCTATATAGCTTCATAGTATCCACATGAGATTTCTTCTTCTAGCATGAGGTCCTAGTAAATTGGCTGTTGGCCTATCTAGCTTTTTGATAATGACATCATGATTGGTAAGTCTGACTACCTGGATAAGAGTCACAAACCTGAGCTCAGAGTTTCTCCTGGTCTTTCTGAAATCCCCAAGTGGATTAATTTATACTTAGGATGTGCAGTTCTTTCAAGGGTGTGCCATTAAATATGCTGCTGCTAATGTAATGTCAGAAAACTTAGAGCTAAGCTGCAACTTTTCTGCAAGCTTAGAACTCCTGCAGCTTTTCTCTGCAAGGCAGGTGGAAGATCAGTGCTCAGAGCAGAGAGCCCCAACCTGCTGCTCTGGTCTTTTCACATCTTGGCAAAATTTCATAGGGGAAATTTAAAAAAAAAAAAAAATATATATATATATATATATATTTATTTTTTTGTTCTTTTCTATTAGAAATGGCAGAAGTCAGAGAGGGAGGTCCTTTATGTTGCTTTGTACAGAGCCATCATCCTCTTGGCTAATGCCCTCCCAGCCTGCCCTCAGGAGAGCGGTGTAGCTATATGCTGGCTGGTGAATTAGTAAAGGCAAACAAACTTGCCCTTGCCTGAGAGGAGAGACAGCAGAGACCCACAGGAGATACGTGGTGCTATATTATGCTCCCTATGCACATAGGTTACCTGGACTTTTTTTGTTTCCTTGCTGTGCAGCTGACTTCTTTTACGATGGGAGGTCAGCTTTGTAGGCACTGAACAAGAAAAAGCAGTACCTAGAAATCAGCAAGACTTCTAGCTCCTGAGCGGAGAGGAAGGAGGAGACTAGTAAACAGGGAGAGGAGAAAGTCCATTTCCAGATAAGTGTGTTGAAAGGTTGAAAACAGGGAGAAGTGTGCTTTTCTGCTCAAAGTTTACTTATTGATAGTGGCTCGGTTGTGGGCTGCTTCTGCTTCTTGGTGCATATGTTTAGAATTTGTAGAGCTTTATGTTCTGCTTTAGCAAATTATAATGTCAAATGAGGAAAATGGTAAACTATCAGGACACTCGCAGGGAATGACATCTGTTACCAGTATTTTATATGGGCTTTTATTCCATGTCGTTGTCAGGAGTCCTCATGATTGCTTCAGTGTTGCCATCATGTAAGCACATACACACACACACACGCACACACACAAACAGTATTTGATTATAGATTTAATTTTCTGTCTTTATACACTAATTTCCTGCACATTGGTAGGGTCATGGAACTAATAGGCTTCTAAATGACTTCTAATAAGCAACTAAAATGAAATCTCACTTTACAAGAAGTAAATGCTTCATGCTGAAGACCCTCCTGATCTGCACTATTGGAATTTTTTATCTTGTGCTTGTGAGATATTTTCCTTTTCAAAATATTCTTCGCTTATGTAAAAAAAAATTTCCTTCCTCTGTTACAATTAATCACATACACTTAAAAACAGCAGTGAATACATATTTCCACTTTTTTTTTCTCTCTCTTTTTTTTGCTTGATGATGTTGTAGTGCCTTGCACAGTTGGTTAATTGTTTTCCCAGATATTCAATTCCTTGTTTGTACTGTTTTTTATTATGGCAGCAAGAAGAAAGTATCTTTTTTAATAGGGAAATGAGAATATGGTTACTAAGCCATGAAAACTATATCATACAGAGAGGCATTGTACATGAAATTGTTTGGCCCTAAACTGGAGCTTAGTAACATTTTGATTTCTATAGACTGTGATTTCAGTTCTTGTTATTTAAGAAAAATAATATGCAAAATTATGTCAATGGAAGTTTATACCATTTTTTTCCAAGACTTATATTTTCCTGGATGAAAGGTACGGAATTGTAAGATGTATGCCATTGTACTTCATGCTGCTTGTGCCTTCCTGGATCAGCAATTTTGGTCATGAATTCAGTAAATATTAAGGTGACTATCAAAAAGCATATACATTAAAAAAATCTTCTTTGGACATAACAGGTTTGACCGATTTCACTTTAAAAAACATCACTGGGAGAGTATTGTTTAGCTTTAACTAGGATTTTTAGAATTACGTAATATTTGTCAGGAAATTCATGCAAGTTTCTTTTATAGAGTTTTCCTAAGATTAATAACATGATCATAATTCTTGTTTTTCCTCTCCTCCTCTGTAAGGCTTCAAAGAACTGGAAGTATCCTTATGCTGATAAACAGCATGAGACATTCATGCAGAAGCAAGGCTAAAGTTTTAAAGTCTCATCCCAGAATGGCATTAGCAAAACATACAAGACTGGTTTTCATACTTCTCTACCTGTATTTTATTAAAAAATGTTGCTAATAGATGAGTTTTAATTATGCTGTGTCATAGTTTTGGACCATACTTTCAGCTACACTTTCAGACATTATAAATTAATGTTTTTCTATTAAACCAGTGAAACTGTATGTCTTGGGGGCCAGATTAAGTCACTCACATACATCTGGTGCCATATGAGATACCCTCAAGGAGCCTGGCCTCTCACTGCCCTTGCAGTCAGATGGGTGTCTGCACCCCTCCCATGGGTCCTGTGTTATATCCACCAGCTCAAATGGCATCTCAGAGGACACTCCGCACCTGTGGCCAGTCAACATACCAGTCCTGCCTCCCACAAGCTTACTTCATAACTTTTTGAGATTGGAGAGAAGGAATGAATAGATTAAAATACACGTCTTCTGGAAAATCTTTGAGGACTGTTCTTGTAGTGATTTAATTTCAATCCACCTTTCCCTCCAATTTATATCCATTTTGACCTGACAGCCATTTCTCTTCTTACTCTTTCAAAATGCATTTAGTGGGTAAGTGCTGGCAAAAAGCCTGACCTACTATCACCAAGTACTGCCATGAAGTCTGATGTATTAATTGTCTCGATAAAACTGCAAGGCTAATAGGGAGATGCTCGTAGCTGTGTGTGTCATATCCTCATTAACTCATAATGCTGGAACACAGAAAAGGCTTGGGAATATTTCTCAGTAGAGTGCATAGTAAGGATTTTCTTGCCTTCAGTGGAGCAAGAAGAATTAATAAGCTTTAAAAATACTATTCATCTTCTCTTCCACTAACATATTTCTGTGCCACCTCCTCCTACTCTGAGCGAAAGTTTTAATGTTGAAATTGCCAGTATAAGAGAATAGCTCCCTGTGCCTTTTCTGAAGATGGGTAGAACCAGATAATGAAAAGCAAGTATTAATAATTAAAAGATGCAATAACCTCATTTGATTGATGGGGGTTCCTTCCTTCCCTAGGAAATATGGATGATAGGAATAAACTCTGACAATTATTTCATACCCTTCCGTATACTTTTGTAATACTAACATTGATTGTTACAACATCAGATATTTTTCCCTTTCTGAAAATATATTTACTATTTCAGTTTACCTAGATATTTGGCACCACTGACATCCTGGAGCAAAATATTCTAAGACCAAATTGTATAGCAAGATTTATTGCCTGACACAGGTAAATGTCTTGTTGCTCTTACTATTCTGACAATGAATAAAAACATAACTTCTGTGAAGCTATGCAAAGATATATGGTTCCACACTTTGTAGGTCTTCCAGGTTTAACAGTTTTGCTATTTCGGTGACTATTTTCTGTCATCTTTCTCCAAGCCTTCTCTAACTGCAGAATCTGCACTCATACTGCAGGACCCATTAATCCTGGGTATTCCACTGTAATATATTTCACTGTTATTTTTTTCTGGATTTCACTCCACTATGGTTTTTCATTCACTAGTTGTATGGTTTATACATTACTTTGTAACCTGGGCTTTGTATTTGAACTAATCAGGATCTTGGCAGAAGTATAAAAACCCCAGCATATTGAATAATTGTTGGAAAGTTGTCACTAGCAGTTCCCATTGTTTTCTAAGTCCTTCAGCTGATTTAGGAAGGTCCTTGAACGTGTTCCAATATCTATTTATCTGGTTATGCTTCAGAATTATAACTCTGAAATGTGTATTAATAGTTAATTTAGCATTAGCCAAAGAAAATTGATTATGAAAGAGTTAATAGATGGTGCATAGGTAAAATTCTGTGTTTTACTTACAATATTTGAAATGTAGTGGTCCTAATTTATTTTAAGCACTTAAAATCATGTAGACTTGCAGAGTTCTGGCCTAACAAAATCTTTGCTAACAAAATGAACATGGGTATCTTTGTCAACTGAATTATGAACATTTTGTTCTCAACCATAAATCAGTGTTAACAAATCCCTGCATTCATCCTTAGTTTAAAAGTCAGGCAGCCTGTGTTTGTTGGAGGATGGCTGCTCCTGTTGGGCAGCAGTCTAAAGTCATGGTGGTAGAAGGGGCTGAAGGTGGAAGAATGGCATCTGCATGTGGCCATCAGCAGAGACACATCTCTGAGTTACCCTGCTTAGCAGAACAAGCAGGCATCCATGAACAACAAAGAGCTATTTCTGGATCACACAAGTCTGAGAGCAACCCTGGCTTCCAGTATGGGTCCAACTGGCTTGGTCTAGGTCACGTGAACTGCATTAGAATGATTCCTTTATTTTCTCTGTATCCTGATGATGTTCTTTTCAGGTTTGCAAATATAGTTCAACAAATACTAAATAAGACAACTAGAGGAGAACTTCTGAATTTTCAAGGTCTGTTTTCTGCTATTACAATAAACACATTTTCACCTCACTGATTAATGGCTCAAGACTGAAACCAAATTGGTTTTCCATTGAAAAACTATACCAAATTGATATTCTACTCTATTTCTATAGAGTATCAGCCTTTAGGCATAAAACTTTTATCTGATTCCTTACAACTCTTGCTTCACAGCTAGTATTGATGAGCTGAGATTACTTCGGTGACTTCCCTGTTTACCTTCTGGCACTGTCAGACAGCAATCCTTAGCTTGCCTGTCAACCTCCTGCAAACAGGTACAATACTTCCTATGGCCTTCTCCCTTTGGATTGACTCGTCCCTTTTCAGATATCTCAGTAGCCTCCTCTGCATCTACCCCAGCTTCTTTTCATAATCAAGGTATTTCAGATGAAAGCCTAATTATTATTATTAGTCATTCAATAATGGAAATGGCTCTTTTGTTGCATTCTGGGGTTGTATTTGGTAGGGTTTTTTTGGTTTGACTGGTGGTTTTGTTTGTTTTGTTTTGTTTATTTGTTTGTTTTGTTGGTGTGGGTTTTTAAAATGTTGTTTTTCACAATTACCTTAAATCAACAACATAAATCTGCCCTGAGATCAAGCAATGTATTCTTTCTCACCATTCATTTCAGGGTATAATTTGTTCCTTGTTTCTTTCTGCTTAAATTATTTTCCCTTTCAAAACAAGAAATATAATTGCTTCTATAGGGAATCTGTTCAGACCCTTTCCTGACAATGCATCCCCAGCTTGTGTAATTTATCTTAGAATTGTTTAGCTTGGAAACGACATTTAAGATCCAACACTTACCCCAGCATTGCCAAAACCCAAATGCCATATCTGTACATCCTTTAAATACATCCAAGGACAGTCTCCACCACTTTTGTGGGCAGACTCTTCCAATGCTTCACTACCCTTTCGGTGAAGAATTTTTTCTAATATCTTCATATCTGTTATCAGTAAAAAGGGCCTATGCAGAAGGGCCTATGAAGTCTGTGAACATGAAGCCATAAATATTCAAGGAGTTATCTAGAGATCCTCTAAAGAACATATTCTGCTCCTCCATCAAACCACCCATGCATCTAATAGTCAAGGATAAACTATTTATGGTGGATATTTGTAAATCTTAGCCATTTACTCCTTCTTTGCAAATTATCCAGAAAAGGATGGTGATTCTTATGACATAAGGTACATATTTTTTACTTAGAATGAAGGTTAGGATGTGGCTGAGTGCATGGCTTCTTTCTATTTTCTACTAGTCCTGATTTCTAAGGAAAGAGTGAATTAAGCAAATGAGAATTTGGTTGCTTGCTGTTGTGGGAATTCTTTGGAAAGTGAAAGCACAAAGAACAGGGAAAAATAATTATTTGCAGAAAAAAAAAGGAATCCTAGAAGATACAGGAATGGACCCACCTCATGAGCCAGAAGGGAGTGACTGATGTTGCTTTTTCCATAGGGTAAGAAAGAAGAGGTTAAGAAAAAAACCTTTGGAAATCCCAGGGAACATGGCCTGGATCTTTTGATGGAGAGTTTAAGAGACAATATTGGAAGTAAGGGCAAATAACTGACTTTGACACTGAACTGTCACTGTATTTTACTAGACTTGGTCTCAAAAAAGATGTGTATGCACAGAGAATAGCTGGGTGATAGATATTCTAGGATATCCAATAGGTTTGTCGGCAAACAATTCCTCTTCACAGCAGTAGCCAGCTGTATTGATTTTTGCTTCCTTTGCTGCAGTCACAGTTTTCTTGGCAAACCATTGGAACCCTGCATGCGTTCCCACCTGAGATGGGGACCCCTGCACAGCCTCATTTTCACTTGCCCAAGGGCTCAGCAACGTCTTAATGCCTTTTCTCTTGAAATAAACTGGTTTCTTTCCTCACCCTGTGTGTCAGGATGTGTAAGTGTACATTCTGACAACACCCACACAGTTGCATGCTTGGATAGTAAACGCGAGACTCTTATTTAAATGTTGCGAACTCTTCAGGAGTGTGGCTTTTGCTTTGTTTGCTGAGCCATATTTAAGAACACTTTCCAAGACCTTGAGGAACAAGTAAAATTGGCAACCCTTTTTGCTGTTCTCCTTGCCTGCGGCACGTGTTGGTTGCCAAAGCTTTGCAGGTTTGCAGGGTGCCCAGGGAGCCCAGCTGCGGTGAGGCGGAGGGGTGGACAAAGGGCAGTGCAGCTTTTGATTTTCCGTGCTCAGCACTACAGTCACAGGTTTAATGGAACAGCATTACAGATGGAAAATAGAATGTTGCTTTTCTGTCTCTAAAAGTAATTTTTTATATGTTTAAATTTCTACCTGGCAACGACTTTGCAAAAGGCAGGTGATACGTCAGAGTACCAGAAGCTATTGTCCTGTAGTGAACTCTCTCTATCGCTTACTCGAGCCTAGCAGTACACAGTGCATGACATCAGCAACCCAGTGACTCATACACCAAGATACCATAGGTGTGTTCCTATATCCTGGAGATCAGAAAAATCCCACGCAGAAGACTTGGCTTGTTTTTCCTATCTTGTTATGGAAACTGCGTGCATAGGCTCTAATAGCATTAAACAACTGTAAATGAAGTCTTTCTGTTTCTTATCAGAAGATAAACTGCCTGTTTAAAAAAGGTGTTGCCAAGCCCAGGAGAGCCTCTTAGAAGGCTACAGGCTGTTAATTGTAGCTGTGTAGGGGGAAATGTTGTACGTAAAATATTTAATTTTTCCATAGTGAACACTCATAATCCTGTTCTGGAGGAGAGTCCAACTAGTCTGAAGCATTGGACATATCTGAAGATTGAACAAGATCGATAGTTTGATATATAGCAAAAAATGTATAAAAAAGGATGCAAATTGCCTAGTTGCAGGGTGACACTATAGCTCCTCCTCCTTCTGCAAAATAAAAATATAGATAAAGAGTACTAGTAGGCAGTTTAGAACTTTTGTCTCTAAAAAAACCAGCATCAGGTAGTTTCACTGAAGTAATTTTAACAAAGCACTGTTTTCCTCAATTCTCATTTACTTTAACAACTTCACACATCCCTTTCCAATTAAATTGTAGGATAATGACTTTTATATGCTTGCCTCTTTGATTTCACTGATAACTTCTCCATTTAATACTTGGTTCAGTTCCTCATCATGGCATAGAGATATGGAGGAGGCATGAGGGTGCCTGCTGAAACAGGCTGGAATGGTTCCACAAAACTTCAGAAGGAAAGACGGGGGAAGAAAACTTCAAGTTTGAGTGTTGTGGATCATTGGCCTCCCCTCAAAAGACTTGGTGGCTTAATGAAGGAAAGACTTACTTTGTTATCCAAAAAGCAGGCTAAGAGCCTTATAAAAATAGGCTTACTCAAGAAGTTTCTGGAATTTTCTGTTTCTCATAAAAAAAAAAAAAAGGGGGAAACAACGCATAGCTTTTCATACGGCATTTATTCCTGCTTCTATTTCCAGCTGAAACAGAGAAGGGTGGAGTCACAAAAAAATTTGAAATAGTGACAGGACTGCAGTAAGAGCATGCTGAATCTCACAAAAATGATCTATACTTCAGGGAAAGTTTCAGAAAGGGGGCAGCAACTGAATTCTGCTGTTACCTGGGCCTGCTACATCTCGTGCTCTATGGTGCTTTTGAGCTGTGAATGGCTGGAGCCTGTGGAAGCAGGAGGTGCTCTGTTTGTATTTGTGTTTCCATGGCAATGAAACAAAGGAGTTGTTTGGTCTTTCCTCAGGACACCTGCCAAACCACTCCTCCTTACAGAGCAAGTTGGAGGAAGGAATACAGTTGGCATTCTTGTGGAAAATGTAACCTTATTTCAGCTTCATGCAAGTTGTAGGTATCATTCAAGTGTTTAATGAATATTTTTAATTACCAAGAATTTAGTGTATTTTGCACTGATGATTTAAATGCTTGGTTGTCTGAACTGGTTCTTGCTTCCTTATGCATTTTCTTATTTTTGTGATATAGAATAGATTAGGTTGGAAGGGACCTTTAAAATCTTGTAATTCCAACACCTCGTCATGAGCAGGGAAAATTTTCATTAGACCAGAATGCTCAGAGCTCAATGCAACCTTGCTTTGAACACTTCCAGGGATGTACTTGAGTATAATTCTGAAGGTTCATTAGTTTGATATTTTTAACACTGAGATGTCTGTATGGGTAAGCCCTTTATAAGCCCTGCGATAAACTTGTGAGGTAGACTGGGAAACTGAAGCACCAAAGAGGTAAAGAAGATGTTTGCAAGTCTCTAATATTCTGAAGCCTGCTAATGATAACCGTGTTGGGAGAGATTTTACTGGGCCTCATAGACCTGTACACTACATTCCCCCTAAAAGTAGATCAGGATGAAGAGGGGTAGTGGTACCCACAGATTTGACCCCATCTCTCAGCAGTTCAATTACAGAGTTCTGAAGAGCCAAAGAAAGCCAGGAAAAAAAAAATCTACCAGCTTCCTCTCATCCTTCAGTTTCAGAATACATTACATAAGCATGGTGATCATATAACGCAGCACAGCAGACTTGCAGAAAGGGAGGTCACAGCAAGGCGTTTGTGCTTTAGCCAGGCATTTAACAGGCACAGCCAACTGAGCAAGCAAGGCTGCTTCCTCGGCTGGCTCAGTGCATCTACACTCTCACTGTGACCTATCCTGTTTGCCTTCCTGGGCTGCTGCTGAGGTTTTCTAGGATCCTGCGTCAGGTGTCTGTCTGCTCTGACACTTCAGCTCTCATACAGTAATTGCTGTCTGCGTCTGCTAAGGGCAGAGTTGCAGCATGATGAATAGCTGTGATTACTCTGGGATGTTAATATAGGAACACACTGGCTTTGGAGCTGGCTTATTTAACTGAGAGTCTCCTGGTGTATTTCTGGTTTGATATTGAAAGTGATTTGGGTTTGACTGACAGCCTAGTGAAACCAGCTGAAGGCTCTCTCTGGGCTTCAGTGTATGGGAAGGTCTATATGAGAATGAAAGAAACTAATTTAAAATACTGTATGGTATTTATATGAGAGAGCTTAAGTGCCTCAAAACCAGAAGCTGAGGGTGTGAGTCAGTTAAGGGATAATAAGCAACTCCTCCTTGTGCCTTGAATAATGGTGTTATACTTTATGATGGCAGGAGCAACATAAGAAATGAGAAAAGCAAAATTTTATCTGATGTGTGAAATGTCATGAGGGCAAGTATCACATACAATAAGTACGAGCAATAAAACAAATTGGCAGACAGAAACTCTCCATTTCTAGAATAAAAAGGATCACATCTTCGTATAAAACAAATTTGTTTAGAAGTAACTTTTGTTTTAGAAATATCCATGACTGGTCTAATCCCAGGTAAAGGGTTGTATCCTTTATTTTCCTGCAATCCAAGTTTTGAATAGAAAAGTATGAAAATTTATTCCTCTATGTCTGACACAAAATAGTTCAACAAAATGCTGTAGCTGCCATGAGAGAGGATCCTGTGAACCATTCACTTATAAAACCAGACTCATTAGCTAGCAACTAACTGCTTACAAGAAAACATTGTTTTTTCAGCATTTTGCTACGTGTTTTGGGTGCTCACTGAGAACACACAATTATCATTATTTATCCCCATGACAAGGCTTTTTAATAGAATTTTTAAAAATCATAACTCAAAATTCTGCATGAGAGCTGTGAGAGCATAGTTACAGAGAAAATGTAAGTTAGTCAGGGTCGTGGCCGTTACATTTAGATGACTACATCTAATTTTTAATGGTGGTGTTTTTATACCACCATTGTCTTACCTTTCTGTTTACCTCAATCACATTTTCACACTATAGTTCTTAATAATTAAGGTGAGAGGGAATCCTAAGTAATTTGAGTGTGAATTTTTTTAGACCATCCTTCAGATTTCTGCCTTGTGCCATTACACATAAACATAATATTACTCCTATGAAGCAGCATTTCTGTGTGGAAATGGAATATGCAATAGAGAATGTGGAATGGAATAGGCTCAGCAAGTCATCAGGGACTGTGTTGTAAAATCGCAGTCCCATCCCTGAGTGGATTTCAGCTAAAGGTTACAAACACTTCCATAAGCTGTAACTTTCCTACAGCACATATCCTGATGACATCATAGTGTCACTTGCTGACAAGATGTTTACATGTAAAGTTATATAAATGTCTAGAACTTGTTTGGAACAGAATAGGGCTTGTTTTGAGTGTCTAAATCTTTACCAGTACTAACTGGAGCTGAGTTCGGCTGAGCTTGTCCAAAGGTGATATTGATTATCCATTTGCTTTTCTTCTCTGAAGACCCAAAGAGATGAATCAATCAAAAGATCCTGTTGGGATCTCAATCCTGAATTTTGAAAACTCTGGTACTCACTCATACCAGGCTTCAGCCTGGCCAGTCACGAGATTCACTTAATGAATTACCAGCTTTTAATCAGCTTGGATTAGCATCAGAACAAATTCCGTTAGTCTTCCAAGGATCCTTGAGAGAAGTCAAGTTGGGCTGTATGCATCAGTACTGATGGTAAAATAGGGTAGCCAGGAAGGTAAAAAGTACAAAATTAGATGCCTATAAAGGCAAAGTAAATAATATATCTTGCAAGTAGAAGTTTCTTCTTACAGCCGAAGGGGCATAGTTCTGCCTAAAGACTTTTTCTCAAAGCAGACTTTTTCTATTTCATTTAATACCAAGTATTACATACATACACAATATTTACTGTGAATATGTTCATGCATAGTATATGTTTCTAAGTCTAAAATAACATCTCATATCTTGCCCTAGAGGTGATTCAGAAACAGTAGACTTATTTGATCAGATTATGCTAAATTATTATGTTAATTTTGGTGAAAATATTTCATGCTTATTTTTGGAGAAATATGATCATATGATTTCCTGGATGTATTTAGTTCATACATAGTGGATATTTTTAAAAATGAAGTTATTTGTTTTCCTTATAAGCATTTCCCACTAAATCCAATTCAACCCAAATCTACTGTTTCCCAAGAAATAGTTCTTGGATAACAATATATTTTGAGTCTGGAGATTAGGCTTAAGATTTGATTGCAGGAATTGAAATATTGCTGTTAATGCAATCTGGCATTTTAGACTATTTTTTAAGCTGTGAAAAATTGAAATATTGGGATCAACTCAGATATAACAACATCACATGGACTTACAGAAAATTTATGGATGAATTTCATTAAACATAATAGGAAAAAGGTCTGTATTTTTAAAATGGTCTTTGAACAGAGATTTGAGCTATCTTTTAATGCACTCAAGTTAAGAAATATAACTAGAAAAAAAGATTATTTTTCCTCTCTCCTAATAAACCTTGCTTCTACTGATGCCCATGGGTGACATCCTATTTTTAGCTGTCAGGGAAGCAGTGAAGCATATGCAGCAAAGTGGAATGCCCTGTTCCCATGCCTGACTCTCCATATATAGCTACTGCACTGCACTATTCTTCCCTGGCACCCACTTTGAGGGTTTAACTTGAATTTTCTTGTCAGAATTGCCTCATCTAAGAGCTGTCCTCATAATAAACACTAAGGCAGCTGCTTCTTCATGGCATCCAGCTTCTCATGAGGACCCACAAAGGCTGAACATTGACTAAACTCAGCACCAATGAAAAGATGTGCAAAAATCATGTGCAATGAATCTTAAGCCATCTTTCCTCTTCCCCCCTGGCCTCCATTTCATCTTGGTGTTGGTACTAAGTACGTCTGATTTTCTTTTCTTGTTATTTTTGGAACCAAGTTTCAGACTTGAGAGACTGCCATGCAGAGGAGATGTATTTTGGCTCTTCTGCCAGTTGTGTTCTGTGGATGATTAGATCAAATCCAGGGGCTGCCAGATGACTAATCAACTTGTTACAGAATAAAAAGGCTCACTGGAGAATTAACAATGTCTTTATAGTCTCCCCTCAATGAATTGTCTGGAATTTTCTTAGCGTACCGACAGATCAGTTTAAAATTTTCCAACACAGTGTTACTTGAATATGATTTTAAAGAGAGTTTTAAACAACAAAACAACAAAAACAGCCTCCCCCAACCTCTAGCATTTAGGTATTTTAATTTTACTTCAGAGTTAAATGCTATCATTTAAAGAACATTTTGCCCTGCATTATGTGGTATTTTATGCTTCTCTGTATCAGGGGAACAGGGAGTGCTAGCAAAGAAAGACTTTGGAGCACAAGCAGTGGTGGAAGTATGGTTCAGATGGTTAGAACTGTGCCACTTAGAGCACTGTGGTAATACAGTCTGAGACCTGTAGAAGTCTGTGTTTTTCTCTCCTGAGCGGGGCCAAAACTTACGTAACACTATGTATGTTGATGCAAAAGAAGGACTATGATGCAGAAGTCACATGCTGAAACCAGTGGTTCGTTTGGCTGCTCCCAGTGAGTGTTATTGCAGCTACACCCTTACCTTAATCCAGCCCAAAACTGGACTATGCAGTTTGCATTTTTTTTCCCTGTGCTGACTTCAGACTGGCTTCATCACACCTAACTTCAGAAGTTAAAAATTAACTGTCTAAATCCAACCTAGTCATGCAGGTCTCCCTGTGTAGATAACAAAGAGAAAAAAGACGTTACTGGTTTCGATTACTGATGCAGTCACAGGCACAAGTTTCACTGCCCTGGATGGTATCCTTTTCAGAAGCACCTGGTTTTCCAGGATTTTTGTGCTGCAGTGGGGAAGATGAGTGCAGCTGGTTAGACATGATTACCCTTGCTTTTCATGCCATTCCAAGTGTTCTCCTGCGCATGAGCCAGTTTTTCTCCTGTACAAGGGCTGGAGCTACTGTTTCTGTTGACAATTTATGCTCCCTGCAAGCTTTGTCTGCAAGAAGGGAGGCTAGGCAAGAAACGGAAGTATGGAAAGACTCTTGAATGTTAGGAGCATATGAAAGGTAAAGGCTGACATATTCACTCACAAATCCAGAAAACATCTGCATGGTTTTAGCTGCATTTGTTTTCGTATTTGGATCAATTCCAGTCATCATCTTGGCCAGGAACTGTGTCTGATTTAGATATATTTGTTGCATTCTGGAGTGTAAAATAAATATTTTAAATAATATTTATCTCTGTGTTACAGCTTTATGACCAGAATGATACCCACAAAATACTACTTTCTGAAAACATAGCTTAGTAGCAATTAGATTTCAACATTTTCAACTGCTGCACTAATGACCTACTTTAAATAAAGCCCACATTTCACATAGCAGATCTCAATCTCTATTTAGCTATGCCAAATTCAAGTCACTTTGCATGCACAATTTTTCTCTGCTTTTTTTTAAATCTCAGACGGCTGTGGGAGAAAAGAAATTTTGAAGTATTTTGAAGTTTTCTTGTTAATGACTGTTTTTGTCATCTGCAGGGCACAGGCTGTTAGCAATTTCTTTCTGATCACTTAGTTTATTTATATAACATCAATATTAACATGAGATTAGGTGGACAACAATTGCTGCTGAGTGACTGTTAGTGCAAAATTGTTTGTATTAGAAGAGTATGAGTAGTGTATTTGCTGCATTGTTAAATTGGATGAGATAGGGGAGATATTAGCAGGGGTCTGCATATGAAACTAAGCCAGTCTCCATTTGCAAAAGTCTTTAAGTCATGCTGAGCACAAACCTGACTGTGCTTTCCATGTGAGTGTTAGAAAAGCTCCAGACAGTACTGTATGATGGTAATATTACTAATTTAGATCCTAAAAAATATTTAAGCGTGCTCATCAAACCAAATCAAACCATACAATGGAACAGACCTCATATTCTGCACTTCAGTCATGAAGTTGTGTTTCACATCAGAGCCCACACTCTGACAGTAGAACCCACAGAGATGCTGATTGCCACTTAGAGTTTACCTATCCTTTTTCAATGAAAAGCTGCACTGTTGTGGCAGTACTTTGTCAAGTTTTTAATTTAATCAGTGTTAGTGAATGTGAAATTGAATCAGTGGTTTGTTCCTTTAACCTAATTACTAGATCCAAATGGTCTTTTTACCACAAAAGAAAATGCTAATACCAATAATCTGCACAGCAGGTGTTCAAGGCATTCTAGGAAGAGCAGCTAATTATTGCTTTCTGGGTATTATCTGAAACAATGTCCTATGTACTGAATGCTGTCTGCATTCTGGTTGGTTGGTTGGTTTTGGCTTCATTTTCAATAATCAAGAGCCCAGTTCTCATTTCATGCTACTATTTGCTTTCAGGTGGGTTGCTTTGCAGAGTAACTATAAAAGACACTTTCCCTTTCAGCTGGTGTCATGGGTAGATAACTACTGGGTTCCTCAGCTTATGGTTCTGTTGATATTCAGAGTAGTTCTATCATTTTGCATGTCTTCCTAAAGAAAAAGGAAAGAAAACAAAAAAGGGAGATCACAATTTTCAAGTATTCCACTTGTTTTGATGCTACAGATGTTGATTTGAACTTTTACAAAAACATGGGAACAGCTAGTATTTTAAATGAGTGTGATTTTTTTCAGTATTTTGAGGGTCATGCGATAAAACTGTTGATTTTGAATATTTGACTGTAAATCAAGTGTTTGTTGGAAGCAAGAGAACAAGGGCTTTGAAGAATTCTTGTACAAAATACAAGGGTAAATAAAAGTGGAGGTTGAGTCAATATTTCCTTTTATTTTTCTAATTTATTCAGTCTATAAATGTAATCCTTGAAAAACAGACAAAAAAATCTGTACTCTTCTCATACAAGAGTTCCAGTTCATAGTTGTGATTATTTTGTATCATCAGGAAGTTAGGATGAGAGATCTGAAACTAATTATCCAGATAAAATTCAGACCTCTTCTGGTTAGTGTATCATTAAATAGGAGGCAGGTGGAGATGCTGAGATCTTAAATTCTTTTGAAGATAATTCATTTCTAGTGACAAAGATGCAGAGTGGTCCTACATGTGCTCACACTTAATTTCCTAGTTTGCAAAAATAACCTGGAAGAGCTCTTTGGCATTACTGAACTCTTCCTTTTGGTATGTTACTTTCTAATATTTAGATTTGTTTGGTTACTTCTCTCACTTTAAACTCTAATGTTTGTGAAGGAACATTTTCCCCAATGTTTCTAGAGCCATACACCAAAGCCTATCCACAGCAGGGTCCTTGGACAGTAACCTTCACCTGCTGATGACAGTACTTATTGAGGAATATGTATTTACAGCCTCAGAAAAAATAGGGAAAAATGCCTTTGATACATATCCTCTGCATAGAGAAGAAAGGGAGTGAAAAATGAACCACCTAAAAACCTTAAGGTGTAAGTACAAGGATGAGAATGAGGCAGGGAATGTGTACATCTGGCCAGAAAAGGCAATGGATACCTTGCTCCAAACTAACTAAATGGTTCAAGGAGCTTGGATTTAGGTGCAGCTGGCTTTTAAAAGAGCTTTCTAAAAAACACATGGGCTGTACAAGGAGCAGGGGAAAGCTTTTCTCCATGCTCTCCACTCAAGTTAGGTGACAAGCCCTGGTCAAAAATCTGGCTTTACAGAAGTTGGTCTACACCACTGTCTTCCAGGCAGCCAGGATTTCTCAACCTGAGCTTCTATTTCCCTCCTCACATTTTTTTCTTTTCTTGCCTGTGGCTTTCAACCTGACCAGGGCACCTGCATGAGGTGGTGCTGCACCGTGGGGACAGCACTTGCTGGCTTTTCCTCTCCTTGTGCTCTCAATTGTACTGGCTGTCTACTGAGTACTTGCAGTGAAATAATCTAACATAACAAGGACCTCTGAACAGAGCCCTGAGGTTCTCCTGTAAAATTAATCCTAAAACCATTTAATATGTGGATAAAATTTAAAAATACACAAACAAATAGAAAAGCCATTTCCTTAGTTCTGCATGAATCCTACTCCCCAAAGGTGACAGAACACATAAAAGAGCCAGCAACACATGAGAAAAATGTCCTGAGGAGGAAAAGAAATCTTCTGTAAAAGTTTCACATTCATCAAGTTGCCGTTTAGTTCCTGTGTGAACAATTAATCTTAAAACAAATATTTGGTCAAGAGGGGATTGAGCTACGGGAGGTTTCATAGCTAACTAAGGTTGAATGAAAACATAGGCTGCCTGAATTCTTCAAGCCAGTATTTCTTTTTCACCCTTACCATAAAAATAACTAAGAAAAAGTATCTGTTACAAGGACCCAGGTTTTGCCATTCAAACCTCCCTAAATTACAGGCTTTCCCTCTGAGACCATTTACAATGGGGTATATAATGCATGGCTGTGTTACACCCTCCCGCTCTTTGGGTCCAGTGTAACTGGTTATTACTATGTTAAAATGTAGTGGTCTGGTTCAAAGGCTTTTCTATAAATAAACATCTTCCTTGCTGGGCAGATGACAGTCCCTACCAGTAGCTCCTGTGTTAACAGCTCTCTAGTTTTTAGCTCTTCAGCTGAGCATGGCTTGGAACTGCTTTGAGAAGTCTGTGAATGGCTGGCAGCTGCAAGATCTTGCAAAACCTGACTAGGATCAGACCGGAAATCACTGACCTTATTACACTGCTGGTTCTTATTCTGATTAGTATTTCAGTGGGGGTATTTTTTAATTTCCTGTTGTCTAAACTTCCTGAGTTATATGTAGTTTTAGATAGAGGAAGAGAGAGGCCACAACTGTTCTGCTTGGGACACAAAGGCTGTATGTTTGTTCTGTCATGAATTCCTCTATCCAGACCAACAGAGAAGCCCCGCTGGCTGTAGGAAGCCCGAGGTACTGCCTCAATAGCAGGTAGATGCCATCGTATCTTGGCTCTGTTCTGGGTTATACTGAATGTATATCAAGTATGTGTATCAAGTCCCTGGAGGATGATATAAAGCATAGTCAGGGAGTACATAAAGCACCTGCGCATGCTGCTGTGCTTTGCTGTGCCCCAGCAGTCAGCAGAGCCCTCTGCTTTTCCATGTGTGTTGGCAGCTCCACCTGGAATAAGAACTTGGCCACTCTTGAGAACCTCTTCCAGTGAGGGTTGAGTGCTGCCTCCCTTTACCTTCTTGAAGTCATGCTCCTTCTGAGCCTCCTGGGCCATTTTTGAATAAACAAAATTGTTATCCCTATACTATCAAAAATAGGTGAAATAAAAATCCCCGTATTTGAACAAGTTGACCATGACATTCTATTTTAACTGGGGCCTTTAAGGGAGAGTCTTGCTTGTGTTGTGTGTAGTAACTAATGGACCTCTGATTACTTCAGGCTTTCTGACTCTGCAGTAACACGAAAAAATCAAGGGATATAAAAGTATAAACAATATGTAGCACTGTTGGAAAACAGTGCTTTTCATTTGCAAGCACTGCAAAAGAAAAAATACAATTTTTGCACCTCTTTTGGGTGCTAACTTGCACTAGTACTCACCTCGTGTCAAAAAACCATAAGCTGGCTTTTCACAAGACTAGGTTACAAGCGCTGAGAAATTATTTAAAAATAAAAAGGCAGTAAATTATTTGGTGTTGGTTTGGGATTTTTTTGTGTTCATACTCTAATTTTTAGGCTTTATAGTTTCAAGATTTTTGCTGCAGTGTTGGGGAGAGGGAAGAGAGATCCAGCATTTTTCTTATAATTGCATAACTCAAAAGGCTGGCTCTTTATTGAAGCATGAAATATTTCATTTAAATAAGGAGAAAAGAAGCCACAGCATAGTTAAGGAAAGAGTACAGTACTGCAAGCTATGTGAGAACAAAACTCATTAAGCATATCCTAAAAATCATGGGGTTGCTTTAGGATGTCATGAGAATCAAAATATTTTTTTCTTTTTTAATTGCTTAAAGGTTTCTGAAGTAACTTCAGGCTCTCAACTGTTTTCAAAACCATGAAAGCTGGAAATTTACCTCATTTTAATGAAGACACTTTCAGTACAGAGTGATTCTTGAAAACATTGAAAATCAAAAAAAATTATGATAAAGAGATCATCATGATCTGGTTGCTTCAAGATGCTCACTCTAGACCTTTTTTTGGTCATAAATCATACCATCTTTCAAATTGTTATGAAAGAATATCATGACAAAGAACCTTAAAAAACCAAGTTACTGCTTCAAAGGATGTTAAGAAAAACCATGTATCACAAATCCTCAGTGGGTGAGACACAAAGTGCCGAATTGACGCTAGAGTTCAATGACAGATAGAAAAACAGTGTTTTGTTTGTTTGTTTTCTTCTAATTGAGCTTTGAGTACAGTTCTGTGTATTACTAACAGGTTTTGGGTTGTTTTTTTTAATGCCAACTAGGAGCTTTTAACTAGTGGTATCAACTTTTGACATAGTAACTACGGTACTTCTCTCCAGTTTGTACTGCTCCACTTATGCTGTGTGAGCTACTACAGGGAAAGCAGCTTCCAAGGAACACGAGATTTTAGCTGCCCCTAAATTACTGGAGATGTTCTGCTTATATGCCATAATGAAAGGGTACATATACAGGAGATGCTTCAGCAACTGCAATCTGCTGCAATTATAGCAGATACAGCTACACCAGGAGACCATTTTAAGTGAAAAACATTCCAAACACCAAGCCAGACAGTCCTTGGGGAATTTCAGCTCTTTTCTTCTTTAAGGACTAGTTTTCCCAGACATCCATGGCCCTCTCCCTCCTCTTTCTTTTTGATCTTGGTGAACCTGTCCCAACTTATAGATGAAATTTAAAACTAAGATCTTCATCACTTGTGGTCACTGAAAATCACAGGGCATTTACAGTAAGAGCAGGGTTCCAGCTCCAGCATCATGGACACATTTCACTGGGAATAAAAGCATTTTGGGGCTCTTTTGGGAGACCCTTTGTGTCAGGGCTTTCCAGGCTGCCTCTGCCCCACACTTCAGCCTTACAGACACAGCAAGAAGGGAATGGAGTCTCAGCCACCCCCGCACCATCCTGGGGGTGCTCCACTGAGCATAGGTCTTAGGAATTTGATGCAATTAGTGAAAAAAGGTTATTTCTGTACAGATGTACATTGTGTACTCATAGCCACTACAATTTTTAGTTCCGCAGGAAGGGAAGGATCTCCAGTGTTCATAAGTTCCATAAAGAAATTTTAATTTCAATAACAAAAGTATTTCACTGTGGCCCCTCTGAACTGGTGAACATCTAGAAAAGTGGACTTTTTGACACTGAAAACTTCTCCAATTTCTAACTTTATAGGGCACTCACAGCCATCTTTAGTTTTTGATATTTTTTAATCTACTATTCTGCTACACATAAACAAAAATAATGTTTCAAATCACTCACAAAGAGATGATTTATTTGTCCATGAAAGTACATAGGCACAGAAGAGAAATTTTATGCTAAAAGAATTGCCTTGTTGTAAATTGTGAATGAGGAAAAAAGGAAGAAAACCTTAAGGAAACATATGTGTTGACAGACATCTACACATAATTCAGAATCAACAGCATCTTGTTCAATTTTTTAGGAGTGTTTCTTATTCTGGGCTGGGACCAGATTTAAAGAATTTTAAGTCCCCAGAATGAGTTGTTTTTCCAGAATGTTAGGAGGCTATGAACAAAGGGATTATTATAACAATCACTGTCAATAAGAAAAAGCTAAAGTAGATAGTCCCTTCAGGGGAAGAAAGCCATATACTAGAAGATTTTCCTACTGTATTTAACAGGTGCAAGAAAGGTGTTTCAATTCTACATAATTCTCCTTCCTTCCTCAGAACTGAAAATATGCTGTTCTTATTTTATCCGCTTGTTCTTTTATTGCAGGATTATATTTTCATTACTGGAATTTCCTGCTTATATGGTTATGTGCAAGCCAGGATCTTCTTGGCTGTTACCAAACTATTTAATTTCTTGTTGAAGAAGTGCAGAACAAATAGTGGTTAGAGGCTGGTGTTGGGCTGCTCATTCCTTCACGTTACTTCTCTTGCAGATTTGTCTCCCTTCAATACCACAATGTCTGGAGAATGCCATAATTTTCCTACTTTGAATTATATGGTTGTCTTCTTGCGAGATACAGAGTTTCTAGGTAAACTTGGCCATATTGCTGTGCATTTGAGTCTTCTTGTTGTCTTCTGAATAAAAATTAGCTCCAGTAAGATCAAAGGCAACTTTGGCAGCTCAGGAAAAAAAAAACAGTGCTGCCCTTTTACTCTTTTCCATGTTTATTTTGCTGCCAGTTCTTTCAAAATGGCCCTTTTTGCCAAGGCTACAAGTTTGCTAAATGAATTACTCTTAATACTATATTACTATTAATACAATACTATGCCTTGTCTGTTTGCACAAGTGGAAAATGAAAGATGGGAAATACAGAAGCGAAAAGTCAGTGAGAGATAAAAACCACAAGAGTATCAAGAGAAACGTGAAGTGTAGCCAAAGCATGTGCCACACACAATCATTCAGCACTTTGGCATCAGGTTGGCCCTTAAAAATCCTCATGATGGACCCACTGAGGTGCCAGATCTTTGGGGTCCCTTGACAGAGAACTGACCCTTGCAGTCCTTCAGCTCGACTTGGGGAACCTCGAGGAATCCCTGACTGCAGTGTTGAAAAAGGTGTTATGTCAGGCTGGATAGCAGGGAGTTAAGGCCTTGCAAGTGCCATCCAGAGCTCTGTGAGACCACAACAAGTAGCATATGTGTTCCTGTCTCTGCTCCTGAGCAGGATACTTAAGTAGCTGAATTTGCTTCTGAGGGGCTTGTTGCCAACTCCCATTTCATGTGCCTCAGCGAGCCTCTGAGAGCTACAAAAGTCTGGACCATTTCAGTCAGGTCCTCATGCTTCAGCATGCTGCTGGCCAGGAAATAATAAATTAGACATGGCCCAATATGGGATTCTATGGCAAGTGAGGATAGGAATCTGTCAGGATCCTTTGCAAGCTTAACAATATGCTAGTCACTACTGTGGGCTGCAGAAACAGCTCTTCATTTTTTAAAGCTCAAAAGCCCGCCGTACAGCCAGCATAAACTGCATGCTTCCTCTGTGTGGTAATTAGCTGAAAATCAGACTTGTACAAAAATGCAAGGTGGAGTAGTCCAGCCTCCTGCTTCAGGCAGGAAATTGTTTAGGGCCATGCTGAGTCCAGTTTTGAAAACCCTCGGGGATGGAGACAACACAGCCTATCTGGGCAGCCTGCCACATTCTTTGACCACCCTCATGGTGAGGAGCATGTTGTCAGGATTATTTAATAACTGAAAAATGTGTCTCTTAACTAGAGAATTTTCTGTAAAATGCCTTCTTCAGAGTGCAATATTTTCTGAGAAAAAGACAGTCTCAGAAAGCAAGGTTATTTAAAGAGTTTTAACCAGTGGAAGTTTCCTAAACACGAATGTTAAATGGTTTTAAACTTCCGTTTTCTTCTAGGCATCAAGTTTTCTGGTCATGTTACATCACCTAAGATGCAATTCTTATTGTACACACATTTTCTTTATTTTAGGGGAAAAAATAACAGCTTATGACACCAGTGGAGTGGTCTGTAGGTGGGAATAGGACTGTAAAAACCACCTTGTAACAAATCTCATAAGAACTTCTGGCACCACTGTGAATTCAAGTGCTTTGGTAGTTGACATCTATGTGAATGCATATGTTTGTTTAAATGCACACACACACACATATATACACATATATATATGGATGTACACATTTACATCCACATGCACATCCACATATCTGTAAATTCACATGCTCATGTTCATTTACATGAATATATACATATATACATATGTAATATTCACGTATGTGTATGTGTGTGTGTGTGTGTGTGTATATATATATATATATATATACATACAACAGGTCTTCCAGCACACGTTACAGCTTATTCTGAGCAGTAAAGGCACCATGGGCAGGCCCAAAGGCTACCAAGATTGCAGCCAGTGTCACCTGCCTGCACAAGACAGGGCAGGAAGGGCTGCTAGGCAAGTGATGAAGCAGTGCCTGGACAGTTCAGTGCTCCATAGATGGAGGTAGGCTGTTTCTTTCTCACATTGCATGAGAGCTGTGGGAGATGCTTTTGGGATTAATCACCTTGGCAGGAAAATTTTCAGCCAAAGGGAATGCACTTATAAGTACTGTAGATGACCAAGGATTCCAATGGCATCCTGGCCTGTATCAGAAATAGTGTCACCAGCAGGGCCAGGACCATTATTTTCCCTCTACACTTGGCACTGGTGAGGCCACACCTCAAATCCTGTATTCAGTTTTAGGCCCTTCATTTCAAGAAGGACATTGAGGTGCTGGAGCGTGTCCAGTGAAGGAAAACAGCTGATGAAGGGTCTAAAGTGTAAGTCCTGTGAGGAGCATCTGAGGGAGATGAGAATATTTAACCTGGAGAAAAGGAGACTTGGGATAGACTTTATTGCTCTCTATAACTGCCTGAGAGGAGGCTGTAGCCAGCTGGGGAGTCAGTCTTTTCACCCAGGCAACTAATGACAGGACAAGAGGAAACGGCCTCAAGCTGTGTCATGGGAGGGCATGAGGAAAAATTTCTTCACTGAAAGGGTGGTTAAAACATTGGAACAGTCTGCCCAGGGCAATGGTGTTACCATCCCTGGAAATGTTTAAGAAATTACTGGATGAGGCATTTAATGCTATGGTTTAGTTGATGCGGTGGTGTTCAACCAAAGGTTGGACTCTATGATCTCAGAAGTTTTTTCTAGTGCTAATGATTCTATGATTCTATGATTCTATGATAGAAGAGCCACATGATAACTACAGGTGTGAGTGTGATGACTTTCTACAAATGCATATGGCCAATAAAGACATCTCTGGTGTCATGCCAAGCTTGGAAGTGTGTGCTGGCATAAGGGATTATAAATAGAAGCCCTGAGATGCAAACAGAATGAGAATGTGCTGAAGAGTCTCCTGATGCTGGGCACTGCCATCTACGCAGCTGTCATCATCTTCTGCCACCTCTCCTCTCTTCCATTGGCCCACAGTGCCAGCAGCATGTATTCGGATTTTTCTGCTGCGGAGTGAGGAAAAGACTGGCCTAGAAATGATACACTCTCCTTTTTTTTTGGCTGATTTATCCTTTATGATTTTCCCACCTGGCCCATGTGGGTGCTGCACAAGCAATTGTGCTGGTAGTGGTGGCAGAGAAGCATGAAGTGGTGGGGGCAAAATCTGTGTGGGCTACTCCTGCAGCACACACATCCATGCACATCTGGATCTCCATCTGGTACATCAGGAAAGGAGAAAGGTATCCTGCACAACAGTCTGGGAGAGCAGTTCTGTGCTGGAAGGATGGAGATGAGCATGTAGGTGCTGCTTCCATGCCTTCTCTTCTCTTGGTTGTGCATGAGCTGCTTTGAGCTCTCTGATCACCATCCTGAAACTGCAATTTATTTTGGATGGGAGAACAATCAAAACAACATTACCATTTCCCAAGAAGACTCATGGCAATTGTATGTACATCAGATAAACATATCTGTATACATAATTTCTCTCCTTGTCTTTTCATTTTCATTTCAGCCAGAAAGCGTGTATCTAAGAAGTGCACCTAAAGCACTGTCTGCCTACAAACTGATCTCAAACACTGTCTTTCTCTTTAAGCTTTGCAAAAGGGAAACAAGTTCATATTTATCATCAGTTGAAAGCTCAGTTGAAAGTGAAACAAATTAAATTTAATGAGGACTGCTTCAATTCTCATCATTACTGTCTGCTCACTGTTGTAAAAAAGGTTTTACTAGCCCACTTAAAATGCTTAGATTTACTGTCTTTATTCTTCTCATCCAGGCAAATGCTTTTATAAGCCTAATGAAACTGCACCCCTTGGTATAAATACACTCATGACTTTATTTCATATGGCTTCCAGCCCTACAATATCACAGTAGTCCACAGCAAGTAATTTGATATTAATTTATTTTTTTGCTGTTATTCCATAATTCTGATACACTGGAATGTTAAAAAAATTCCTCAACTCTGCCTAAAAGGATAGACAGTAACTTTATAGAAAGCTTGTCACTGATGACATGAAATAGCATGGCTGCTTGTCAGAAAAGCGGCTGTAGTTCAATTTCTGTGGTTGAACATTGTAATCTAGAAAAAAATTCTGTTTTTAATGGGAATTAAAGCTGTGTGACTAAGAGGACCAGGTGGTGCCTCACAGCAGAATCTGGACTATTGTTTTTCAGATTTATGTAGGGTTTCATGCCTATCCCAAATGTTGCCTGCTAGTAATTTCTTCTGCTATTGTTGCTTAAGGCCATCTATAAATGCAAAATGTTTCTCAGCGGGTACTTAACAGCAGTAACCTAGATAAATATTTTCATTTACATAAACATCGTCTGAACAATTCAGAAAGTGTAGTAAACAGTCTCAAATCCCAGAAGCGATCTAGACATTGCAAGAACTACATTGTTTTTTGAAAAAGATTGATGTTCTACGTTATTTCATTGGTCGTAGTCCAACAAAAGAGGGTGGACTGATGGAAGAGACGCTTAACACGTCCAGGGTTTGTGTTGCTTTCTTTTTTCTGACTGTGTTAATAGTTGAATTTCCATTTGTTTTTCAAATTTTTATGCAGCCTTACGCAATAAAAGATAATCTAACTGGACAGGCGCAAACAGCAGGGACCAAATGGCTTTTAACAGCAAATCCCGAACCAAAAAGCCTCTCTATAATTGTAACAAAGTACTAAAAAGGAATGGAATTACTTTCTGCCTACTGACAGCACAAACATTGTTATTTCATTGGGAGTAGACGCCCCTTCAGAGCTCGGTAAGTTTGCATGTGAGTAGCTGCAGACCTGTTTTGTTGTATATGCTCTTCATGATGGAAATTTAGTCCTATGAGACATGCTGGATTCAGGCCCTTCACCCATGTAATGCTGCACCTCAGGTCTATGCCAAACACAACTGGGCTCCAGGCATTTCCGAGAGGCTAAAGCTAACAAAAAAATACACAAAATAAGGGGTGTTGGTTGTTTGCATTTGTTAGCAGTCACATTTTGTAAAATCAAACAAGAAAGAGACACTTTCTGCACACAGACACTTTGTCTCCAAGGATTTAGCTTTGTTTCAAAAAAGCACATGTATGTGAATAGATCCGGAGGGGTCTTAGTTCACCTCCAAGGCAATCCCCACTTGTTGTTTACGTGACATGAGCTGAGTGTTGCTCTTTGCAGCTGGACATGGCTGCCTCCCCCTCACTGTCCAGCCTGAAGCCTTGCAGATAATGAGGATTAAGTGGAGTAGGTGTGACTGAGTATATCTCTGGTACAGGTTCACTGACATGCTGTCTTCTAGGGCGGCCATACCAGCCTGAGAAAGAATGAAATAAACGTGAAGAAGTGAATATCTATTACTCAGAATACTGGTGTTCTGTTAGAAGAGAAATCCAGCATCAAGCCACCGATTGCCATTGCCTCTGCATGTATATTCCACACGTTATGCTCTGTGTATGTTTTACAGCAACTGCATGTGTGTTGAAGTAAAGCCCTCTGACCAATTGCATGGTTACTGTGATCTGTTTATACTGAATCTCAACAACTAATCCTTCTAATCCTCAATTATTTTAGCCAATACTGTAGCTGTTCAAAATTAGTTGACAGCATTTGTATAGTTCACACTTGATTTAAATAATCATTGTCTTATTTTAATTCTCCCATATGAACACATTACAAATCCACTTCAAGGATGGGACTGCAAGCACATGCCCAGATATATGTAACCATTTGTGTGCATGTCTGTTTTACATGTTTGCATTATAATTTAGAACCAACTTATGGTGTTTGGGGTTCAGCCTGGGGCACTTGAAAGATATTTTGATTTCAGGAAGGACCAATCACCCAACAAGAACCAAGTCCCTCAATAAGGGGCTCAGATTTTGCATCTGCATCCACTAGTATTTTCTAAAAGATTATGGCAGATGATCTTCCTTACAGCTGGGGATTCTTCTGTGCTCTGTCACAGGACACAAGTGGGGATTAATCAGAGACCTTCAGAAGTTAGGGCTATCTTGTCTTTACACACTGGGTGGCTTTTTATTTGCTGGTGTCTATCAGTTGTGTGCCCACACAACTGTAGGTACATATTCTGTTAACTCAAAGAAGAAACACATTTCCTCCTTTTTTTCTTACATATTCTATAAGATTAAGTGGATGATTACCTGAATATCCTACAGTCGTTTTCAGAGGAGTTGCTATGTTTTCCTCTCCCCATGAGTGTGACAATTCCTGCTGCTGACTGCAGTAACTCCTGCCTCCCAATCATTATTTCACTGGTTTGAAACTGCAGCTTGTGAGTTAGCTCCCAAACTTCTATCCAGGCATAAGCATTACCTTTCCTCAAGGCTACCTCAAATACTTTCTGATTCCTCAGCTTTAACTGGGTTTTGCCTGCTGACTAAGGAACTCAGACAGTAAAATTATGACTTATTCTGAGTATTCATTGATTGCCATAGGATTTTCAGAGATTGACTGTCCAGATACTATAAACTTATATCTATATTAAATACTAGGAAATAGATTAAATGCCGTGATGATCTTTAAACCTGTTTTTGACAGTGTCTCCAGCTAGTGAAGGAGATTAGGCCTAGCTGCAAAATTATGCTAGTACAACTTTCTGATGACAACACTTCCAAGTTATCTTAAAGGGGTATAACCCATCTTTCCAAGAGTAATTTCCACTAAATTTAATTTCCTGCATCATCATATTGTAAAGAGACAGGAATCTACTTATTCACAAATTGCTTTGAAGACTTTGAATGCAAAGGCAGTGAATTACACTCATTTTATTGCTAAAGTTCAGCAGAAACAGAAGGTCTTTAATCACTCTTAAAAAATATTTTACTGGGTTTAATTTTGTGTAGTACTCCTTCCAGGGCTCTGACATATTGTTCAATGTAAATCAATAAAATAAATACTTGATGAAACAAATATTTAAACAGAATTAGCATAGGTGGGTCAAGAAAAACTCTAATTAAGTGTAGAAAAGGAACAAAGAGAAGATGCTTCAAAACCAAGAGCAGGGATTAAGGCCTAGGAAAGTCCTGCCCTGAGTCTTTCAAGTCAAATAATGTTCTGCTGCTGAGTCTAGATCTGAGTGAGCAGCAGGGACAACATGGTCAGTCCTGTGTGGTTGGAAGGGAATCTAAGCAAAGAACAAAATTTTCTTGCCCGTCATCTATTTGTACATTGGCACCTCTCCTGAAGGCATCCTCTGTCCATGTCTCTGTGCAGGATGAGACAACAATCTTCAGTCCTTCTGGATTTTCCACAAGCAAACCGGGGAGTGGAAAGATAAACTGCCTAGGGCTGCTCCACACCAGAGCAGAGGAGATGCTTTCATTTCTTGAGGACCTCCCTGAGCGCCACTGGACATGTGCACAAGAAAAGGCAGCTGGTCATTTCTAGATTATTTTCTCTGGCCTGTTTCTGTGGCACACTTTACATGAGTGTCTAACCTGACAAGGGGCAACAAGGTTCGTTTAGGACAGCATGCTGAACTGAAGAAATTAATTTGGGAATGGTAAAATACTTTTAAGCTTGAGGCTGTTGTGTTATCTCAGAGATGAGTTGGTGCCTTATATTCCCAGCATTGGTTATCTATCAATGTTGAAAAATTATTCAGAAAGGCCTTTTGGGTCTGCTGCCTTGCTAACATCCCCTCCCCCCCTCCTGAGCTCTAGCAATCAATAGCCTGCTGGAACTGCTTCTTTTGGACATTTATTATCCATCTCCTGACCAAAACACTTAAATACTAATTCAGAAGTATCCCAGCTAAACTGTCATGTCACTTGATAAGGCTACATTACCACAATTTTGTCAGGACTCCTTAGAGTTTTTGGTCAAGTGGAATTAACTATTGGGATTGTAGAATCACCCAGATAATATTGTTGTGGAAAAAGGAGGAGGGGAGACAATAATGGCAGCAAAGAATCACTTGCGGCAGGTCACTGCAGTTCTGCATACTGCACACTGGTACTATTTATTCCAAAATAAATTATGCCAACTACCATCAAAATATTTATGCTCTTATTGAAATGTGTGACTTTTTATTAAGACTGAATTATCTCACAGTTCTCATTTTTACACTGCCAGTATACATCTGCAATTAAAACAATTTCAGACATCCAACCCCTCTGATACAGAGAGGCATTGCGTGTCTAAAATTGCACTGTTATGCCAAGAGGAAAATTCTGGACAAATGCTGCCATGAAGGCCCCAAAAAGGCCACTGCAAAACAAGTTGTCGATCCACCTCAAAATTTTCATTGCTTCTTTGCTTACACAAGAGGTAACTAAACCACGGACTGAAGACCATGCTGCCTCTAGTGCGTAGCAACACCGTAGACCCTTTCTACATTAGGATGAGAGTTGTATAATTAATTCATCAAGAAAAAAACTTGTCAATAGCCAGAATTTTTGGCTTGCACAAAGTCATACTGAAGTGTCTTCTACACCTGGTGAGCAGCAGGAATCTATGGTCTCCATTACTGAAGTCCAGGGCTCCTGTGTCAGTCTAATATATCCTGGTCCAGGTGGTTTTTGCTCACTTTTCTGATCATAAGTGCCACCCTGCATCTTCCTTTCATTTTGAAACTCGGGCATGTGGATGATGACGAGACACCCTTTAATGAGTTAATTCTCAGCAGGCTCTGTTGGTGACCACCACTTACCCTGTGAAGACTGCTCGGCCCTGTGCCCTGAGAAGACTCTCACACTCTGGCTTGAATTCTTGTTTGGCAAAATCTCCCAGGGAACAGTAGGAGTTTTAACTGAATGAAGTTTCTAGGATCAAACCACAAATAAATTATGTTTGTTGCCTTGAAGTCATATGGTGCTTGTCTGACAATTTTAAAATTAGGAGCTAAGACTGAATCTGAGAAAGAACAGGACACTAAATTATGAGTGTAGTATATAGAAAAAAGACCAAATGTTCAGATTTCCAATGCAAAATTGCACTTTTTTTTTTTTTGCTAGCATTTTCAAATTAATCAGCCTTGAAACTTGGCTCCAAGTGGTAAAATATGCCACTTTGAGCTAACGAGCTTCTAGTCTCTACACTTGTTTGCTAAACCTGGCAAGCAGGGAAGCCTAAAGCCTTAATTAATGCCCTTATGATATTAAGAGGCAAATAATAAAGCAGCAAGTCAATTTGCAGGAGTGAGGACAAAAAGGCAGTGGGGAGCATTGGAACAGTTTTGTACGTTCCTATGGATTTCTGTAAAACTCACAAGCAATGCTTTAAAAAAGCAGGGAAAGGAGAAAGCAATTTTGGCCTTCTTTTAGTTTTGTTTGCAGTCTCATTGTCTCATGTAAGCAGTTCATTTAATAGAGGAGGAAGTTAGATCTATTAAGTTGCCCAACTACTTCAGTGTTGAATTTATTGCAATGTTTGTTTTAAAACAGATCTGCATGTTTCATATAAAATAATTCCAGATTTGAAGCTGTTACTTTCCAAACAACCCAAAACTCAGCTGGTTTGTTACATATTTAAATTTTACTTGGGTTTTGTTGAAAAGTTTATGAGAACTTCTTCTGTATTCTAAACAAAGATGAATGTACGAGTGAGAACTGGAGTTTCTGACTTGGCCAAAAGTTACATCTATCTGAGACAATAGAGAACTATGAACTCTGCAATAAAAAAACTGATGAGGTTCTCAGTGCACAAGGTGTTTCCTCATCTCTGACCTTTCTCTCATTGAGTCAGATTCAGTACTTGCCAAACAGGGCTTAATTCAGGTCAAACACAGCCACCATTAACTTTGAGAGAACTGTCTTATCCAGATTTCCAATACAGAGGTTGTTCTCTACCTGATGACCCATATTCTCTAAAAACCCATATGATTTTTCTTCATTTCCCACTTTGAAAACTGACCATAGGTATAAACATTTTGGGCTCTTTGACTATCTGGGAATTTAGATCTTTGAGGAAGTTAATGGGATTACCCAAGTGATGAGGGACTTAACCATGTGAGAAGAGGTTTAGGGGAGCTGTCCCTTAACTCAGCAGTGATGATCTGCATGTGCGTCAAGAACAATGCAGTTTGCGTTGCTCCTTCTCAGCCACTCTACGACATTAGACTTTAACAGGCTATTCTGGGAGAAGACGAGCGCCTAAAATGGCAGTGGTTTTCACTCTGGTCGTAGATGGTTTTGTTGGAGTGCTGGTGTAGCAGAAGGGGTTGTCCTCTTTTTCATCCCTAGATATCTGGTCATCCTGTGGCTACCGCTGTAGTTCTGGCACCCACAGCAACTTCTCAGGCTAAAATTTATACTATTTATTTTAATATTTTAAAAATTAAACCCTTCTCTGAAAGAACTCTAAAAAGAAAAAAATGTGGAGTTTTCTTTGAGAGGTGATATGAAATGTCTTAGAAAAGAAAGGCTGAAAAACTCTATTTCTGTTAATTAATTGTTAATAATTTTGTGAAAACAGAGTAAGAATGAATCAGAATTTTAGCCAGATCTGAGTATCCCCATATCAAGTGAACTCCTTATGCATTGATGTTAAAAAGCAAAACAGAGGATTGTCTCTGATTTGGTGTCTGAAAGTAGAGGCATTATTTTCTGTAGTACAAGCAAGTCCATGCCATTTGCTGTCAACATTTTTTTTTTCCCCAAATCTCTAAAGTGCTAGAGTACTACGATGTAAAAGCAAATTTTAGTGTCTTAGATAGATGGATCTATCTATTTAATAAGCTTCTGCCGTGCAAATATTTGTGTTACTTAGGGTTTTAAGTATTTTCATATTTTTATAAGCTTTTTTTTCTTTTCAAAATCATTTTGCAGAACCGACTGTTTTGGTAGTCCTAGATAAATGTAAACTAGTACGAAGCCCAAGTGACAAGGTAGAAATCCCAGACACTTGGGTTTTGCCTGAGGAGCCCACATTTCTGTACATCTCAGGGTGACGATTGCCAGATGTTGAAGGCAGAGTGCAACCCATTCCATAAAAAAAGTGTCTAAACCACGACCATAGTTCAGAGGCAAGCTGGAAACTCCACCCTGCTCTGAATACCACTCCAGCTCATCTTCCTAGACACAGAGGGGACAATTCACTGCTTGAGGCCTAAACAAAGCCAGGCTCCACAGGGAGGCTGGGACTTCATTCTCTGAGAGTTTACTCAAATTACTAATAGATACCCTTTATGACATAGAAAGCAAAATAAATGCTGATGTCTATGGGGATGCAAGCAGGTATTTAACTCTACAGTGGGGGTAGAGGAATTTAAACTTCTATCATCCTCCAAATTTGTATCTTGGCTATGATTCAGCCTCTGAGTAGACAATGAGATGAATTATCCATGTGTCAATCCTGTCCCCCTTTGTTACACCATTAGATACCACTGCTGTCGGCTGTGCAGGCAACCTTGGCACAGACATTAAGGCAGCAAACAAGGGAAGAAGGTGTGGAGAATGACTAAACACAGCAGTTATTGCATTGAATGATCCGGCTGCCATGGTTTCCCATGAAGGATGAGGCTGCAACATACCAGGAGGAGAAAAGAGAAAAGAAATAAGGGTGGTTTGGCAAGGATATTGTCTTAAAACAGTGGGGTTTTGTAGAGTCGTAGTACAGTTTGTTTCTTTAAAGAGCGATGTCCCTTTGATAGCACTCTGGGAGAGGGTGAGGGTACTGGATGAGGCTACCTGAGCTGTGCGTGAAGCTCTGCAGGTGGCCACCATCCTCAGCTGAGGACTTTCATCAGCACCTGCAGTCAGGTCCTGAACAGGCATCTGGTTCCAGCACCACACAGTGTGATTCTCATCTGAAGCCATTTCTGAAATTCTTTGTTTAATCATCTTCCAGCAGCTGCTTTAAAATTGTTTCAGAAAATCAAAGTAAACACCCCTTTGGACTGAGTGGGTTCATTCTGCTGGATCCCAGGGAACACAGGCAGGAAGAAAAGAAACAGGCTGCAGTGCTGCTGGCTAGGCACTGGACTTATGTCAGCCCAACCCTGCTGTGCAGCACTTCTGCATTGCTTTGCAACAGCTTGCCATTCTAAAAGCCCATCCAAAACATCCATTTTTACTGATAAAATTTTCCAGAATTTTAGCTTTTTTTGGTCAAGGACTGAGCACATTGATTTCTACTTCACAGTTCCATTTACATGGAAGATATAAAGCAGACATGCAATTCTACAGCTTTCATTATGATTGTCCCTGTTTTGGCATACAATTTGATTTATATATTATCTTTTCCCATCTGTAAACTGTGTATTTTCCCTTATGCACACACATTCATATTAGAGAAAACATGAGGATGAAGTATGGTTTAATGAGGCAGGATGTCAAGACACAGTAAAGAAAAAAAAAAAAAAAGAAGAAGACAAAAAGGAAAAGACTTAGCAGAATAAAGGTGAATTTTTTTCCCTTTGGTGACAATAAAGGGTTCTGATATATGGCTTCTATCCATGGGAACAAATATACTTAGCCTGAAAAATCCCAGAGAAGTCTGTGTGATCAATTCAGATGAAAAACATCTTCCATAAAATAAGCAAGTGTGCTGTTTGCAGTGCAACAAATGCCTACCGTGCTAACATGAATTGTGAAATCACTGGCTATGACTGATCAGAGTTCATTAAAAATAAATCTTGGCCCGGCAGTTTTAATAAACAGAATGAGCAATAAAGGCAGCAATGATTCACTTATTTCCCCTGCATAAAACTTTCTGATTTTGCATATTTCACTCAGTCAAAGGATTTCTGATGAAAAAACCTGATTCTGGTATCCAATGTAAAAATTCAAGTCTCACCTATCTGGAGGCAAGGAAAAGATAGGAGGTAGCAGTTTTTTCAATCTTTCAGAGCCTTTCAAATTTAACTTTTTCTAGAATTTGTGTTGTCATTTAAGACTTTGGGGGAATATATATTAAAAAAAAAAAGAATCAAACTTGCATTTTCTGCCTGACAAGGAAAGTTTGAGAACACAGGTATAGAAAGAAGGCTTTGGTCACTCCTATTGAGGACATCCATTGAGGACAGCTCTGCCTGGTGGGTGAAGGGCTGTTCATGGGGAACCAAGTGCTACCTTGGCTGGAGAGCTCACCATAGAGAGGAAAAGCAAAGTTTGGTAAATACAGATAGTGTAACAGCTTTGTATATCCATCTCATTGGCCAAGGAAGGAATGGAATAATGACCTGTCCTGGAAACAGAGTCTTTATTTGAATGCTCCATCACACTTGTAGGCTAAGAAAAATCAATGGAAGAGGCATAAAAGTTAATGGCACCATGCTATTCAGAGGCATGAGTACCAAGGTGCTAATGCTGCCCCAGAAGTTGGCTGCTGAAGTGTTCAGACCTCCACACAGGCTGGCACTTACCAACACTGAGCACAGTCTGGACACCTACAGATCTAATCTGGCACAAACCCCAGAAATCTGGCTTGCTGCTTCCTGGCTCAGGAAAAGGGGAGCAGGTAGCACATAGGCAGAGCACCTGGGTGAAAAGGTCACATTCCTACTCTGCATTTTTTACTGTTATTTTAATTTTTTACCTCATACAACAGGAACAGGAATTGGACAAAATCAGTTCCAGAACATGGTAAAGTCTCTGTGTTATTTACAGCACACACAATGCCAAATGACACGTATGTCATCTACTAATGCTAGCTCTTCTCTGGCACTGGGACACAGAGAGCAGTGCAAGTGGGTGGACCTTGCTGGTATTATGGAAGTCCACTTACAGTAAAACTGTCCAGAAAGCAATGAGAAGAGGAATTAATATAGTCAGGGATATTCTGTTCCTCCCTGCCATCTCTCTTTCCCTTCCTGCCATTGTCCTCCCCCATTCCTGTCTCCACACAGTCCCAAGTCCAGTTGCACACTTGAGGAGCAATAATCCCCACTAGAGCTCCTCTGTGCTGACATTTCATAGCTCAGGAGCCCAGTTATTGAAAATCATGACAGCAAATGTCTATCAGTAAATACACTATCAACAACAAGCTCCTACATTAAATTAAGCATAGAGAAAAATCTGAATATTGGCATGGCAAAGACCCTGCTCTAAGCCAAGATCATGCAATTTCCAGTCAGCCTTTATCAGGCAATTTCCACGTTTGGGTAGGGCCAGTGCCAAATCACTGGGGAGTCAAAGAGACGAAGGTGTAGTAATCCTGGTCTGAAGCCCAGTGAAGTGGGTGGAAAATCACACACAGGTCTCAAGGTCCTTTGTTACATACCTGTAAGTGGGGAGGAGCAGAGTACTCTGTGAAGTACTCCGGCGACCTACCATAGCAGCTCTGGATATGGGGGAAATATCTTTTTAAATCAAAACACTTACTGTGCAGGTGCAAACTCAGAGTGTGCGTGCAAGTGATGCCTGGCGGGTATTGGTCATTTATACCCTAAGAGAAATGGTTTTAATGAAGTAACAATGTTCACTTTTCATTTGCTGCAGTGGAACACAGAGCACCTTCATGAGAGGTCATTGAGGTTAAATAAACTACACTTAGTCACATACCTTACAGTTTAAACCCAGGGCTGCTCCTGTGCATGAGATGGGGTCTTTGTTATTCTCCTGGGTATAATAACTTGTGCAGCTTATTGCTTTGCACCTTGTACCTCTAATTAAAATAGGCAAATAAACAAAAGGCTCATGTGAGACTGATTCAGGTCAACAGATGTGTTGAAGGGTTTGTATATTCTGATGAGCTTTCATCACTGGGGTTTGTCATACATAAGGCTTTGTGCTAGAACTGATCCAACAAGCCAGCATGTGTCCAGAGAGATACATCATTACCTGTTTTCAGGACTTCTCTTTTGAAACCTGATTTTGCTTGCTATTTTCATTCATTTTCTCATGACTGGAAACATGGTAAGTAATAAGTGAGGTTATATCTTGTAGTTTTGATAGCAGCAGCATGCTGCAATGATTTCTGTCCTTTAAGCTAGCAAGAGCAGGGTGTTTTTGAGCCTGTATTCTCTTTAGCTGATTGGCCTACTGCCTAAACCCCTCATTTTGATTTGAAAAAGATCTCTGTTTACCTACATTGTAGGCCTTAGATGAAGGACAGTCCTTGTGCATCAAATCTGAGGAAGACTGTGGGGAGATGAGAGAGACATGGTTGTGTTTTTCCACACAACCTGTTCTGGTAACAAGCACTCTCCTGTAATGTTTGCTGACAGATGTTCAAGGCTTGGGAAAAAAATTTGCTTTCAGCTGATGGCTTCACCACCGCTTTTGAAATAAGTGTTAGTTCCAGGCTCCTGAGTTCATGAGGGCAGAGAAACTGCAGGAGAAAAACAGATGAATGGGTAACAAGGGGCAAGAACAATATGGGAAAATAAAACCTTGGTGCTGACAGAACTAACAAATGTAGTATCTCCTGGACAGCAAGGAAGAAAAAAAAAAAAATAGAGTTGGATGTGAAAGAGCTGGAGCAGTGACTGTTAAACAACTGTGTGTGTTTCTGAAGCTAAACCACCATGGAGGTCCAAAGTCCCCACCAGGCTCTGGATCAAGTATTTAGTTGCTATATATGTGCCCCCAACAGTGCCCAGGAGGAGCTTGGGGCTGATAGCCCTCCTCAGGGCATTGAGAGGGCATCTCTGAGGCATGGGCCATCGTGGGAGAAGATGGGGACGTGTGTTTTTGTGGAGCCTGTACAAAAGTTTGAGCACAAAGGGAAGTGTCTGGGGAGTTGCTGACAGCAGCAAAAGGTCTCCCATAAGTTGATCCAATTTACCAGTCCTGGCTGTGGCTTGGGGCATGATGCCACCCTGGACAAGAAGTTCAGTGTGCAAGACCCGGATAATCATGGATGGCCTTGCTGGGTGAACCAATTTACCAAGCTGTCCTGCTCATCATAGTGGCAATGAGGCAAATAAGCATTTTGAATGTGAGGTGATGCATGAACCAGGCACATCAGCCACTTCTGAATTCCTGGCCCTCTCCTAGGATTGGTCTTGCATCTGGCATAGCTAGGATTTTCTCAAAGACTAGTAAACTTTTCCCAGCTATGGCCTGAGCAACTGGAGCATGGAGGGGAGGATTAATCTTAAGCAATGAGACTTCATGTCATTGACAGTTTGCTTGGGTTTGTTTTTTTTTAGTTACGATGACAGATATATGTGTGTAGGAACTGGAAATCCTGCAAGTGTATCCATTTCAAAACACTGTTGGAAAGGTTTTCTCTGCTCATGGACAGACTGTAGCAACATGATCCCTTTCTGTCTTCACTTCTTTCTTCCTCTATCCCAAGCTGTCAGGAGTGACTGGAAAGACGACTCACAGTCTTTCTCAAAATTTCCATTACCTGGCTTCGTCTTTCCTTCTTCCTTTTCATTTTGCCATCTCAGATATCTATAAAAAGGTAAAAAAGCTTATTTAATCTGAAGTTCAAAGTAAACTAGCTGTGCTATCACCTTGCACATATCCTTATCTTCTCTGGCAGCATGGGAGTATTTGTTTGCTCACTGTGAATGTTGCAGTGATTTGTATGTCTACTTTAAAAAAAATCGAATCAAAGGATTAATAATATACCACCAAGTAGCATTCCTTTTTGTAAAGTTGCATCCGTACCCCAAAATGTTACATGAGTAGTAGATTCTGAAGATATGAACTTCAATATGAGACTAAAAAGCCATGTCAGTTTTCAGCTTTAACTGATGCCTAGAGAGGCTGACCTGGAACAGAGGCCAGACAGAGTTAAAGGAATAAAGCAGGTATTTATTAAAAGGCCTTCCAAGGATACACCTTGGGCAGTACAAGGGCCTGCCTGGGGCTCTGCCCAAGAGGGACCCAAGATGGATGCAAGATGAACCACCAGTCACAAGTTTTCACACTTTTATAAGTTTCGGTCCATTTACATACCGGGGGCAATTGTCCAATTACAGCTTCAAGTTATGAAGTCCCATCCTCCTGGTTTGCTCTCCTCAGTTTGATGTTGTTTACGCTTTTTGAACCTGAGACTGTAAAGCTTGTCCTTGGTATTAAGCTGGAAAAGGATTGTTTTGTCTAACTACCCTGTGAAGAGAACTTGCTAACGCTTTATATGAAGTTCAGAGTCACACACTAAAGCAGTTCAGAATCTGAAAAATACGCATGCTAAAACTTAAGGCGTCATAAGAACCCTTGACATTACCTGTTTAAAGGTGCATATATGTTGTTTCTGAACTGTTGTTCTGAAAGACAGATTAATTCAATGAAAGATAGCAGCATATGGGGTTTTTTTTCCTATGTGCAACACTTTTTACAAATAACATTCTCTAAAAGGCAAAGTTTAAAAGCTTTTCTTTTCTTTGGATGAATCATTTGGCCATTTGAATAGACTGAACTAAGAGGAATTCTAGTAGCTTGAGCCCTGTATAGCAGAGAGAATGACAGTAGTGCATAACAAGGAGTGTATCGTGAGTGTGCATCCCTCTTTTCACAAATCCAGTTCTGGCATATTAATACTAGACAGGAGGGAAAATTTCTAGATGAGGAACTTTTCATCCCATTGTCTCTGTGGCTGTGGAGGTAATTGTGATGAATTGCTCTAGAATATTTTTTGGAGTTTTCTGTAACCACTATGGCCCTACATTTTTTAATTGAATCTTTAGTATTTTATTAAAGGGTAAAATGTTTTCCCAGGGTGTACTGGAAGAAGAATGTCTCAAAATGGAAAAACTAAGTACATTTTCCATGATTTATGCCATTGACTCTGCAAACATAATATGTAGAGCAGAACTTTGGCAGGTGTTAATCAGTATATTTTCCTTCACACCAGCAGAGCTGCTTCAGTTTATACCAGCTGAGAATCTGGCTCTGTATATTAAATAAAAAAGTGGGTCTGACTTCCTGATCTTTTGTAGTAGACTCACAAAACTGTTCGTTATTGAGCTGTGGGCTTGAAAAGCAATCTCACTTTTCAGTATTGGCAGCTGGCTGAAGAAATGGGAACATGGTGTGCTGAGCTCCTGGGTAGAAGAAATGTTTTCTTCCAAACCAAAACAACCTTTTTGGCTATTTGAAGAAATATGTTTAAACTTCCTTGCCAAGGAAAGGTGGGACACTAGCCAGTTACTACATGAAGGCTTTGAAGATGGAGGGAATAATAAATGGAGAAAAAAAATTAAAGAGGAAAATCTTCTTCCCAGATGGGTAGCTAAGGTGTAACCATTCTTCTCTCTCTTTTTGGGATCAGAAACACAAATTGGCCTTATACATGAAAATGTATAATCTTTTTTTTTTTTAGTTCCTTGTCTCAGATGTTGTGTCTGGTTTTCACATGACTGCAAGGTTTTTAAATTGGTCCAGTTAGTTTCCAAGAGGGCCTTCAGGTGGTATTTCTGATCTGTACATGGTTCTGGACCAAGCTCTTTGAAAGTTCATGCACACTACAATTTGCTATATTTTCAAACTATGGTCTGCACACTATAATATGATTTACTACAGGTAAATCAATTGAAACCCTGCCTGATATTCATAACTGAATGAGAGAAGAAGCAAGACATAATTTTGGGGAAGAAATCAGGGATTCTGGGGGAAAACAGGAGTGTTATTTTGGCAGAAATGATAAAAATGCACGTGTATTTGTAATACAAATTGTCATTTGCAAACAATTGCTTTCAGAAAAAAAATAGTGAAAACTTAGGTGGAAATTGGAGGAAAATTGGGAAGCTGTACAAATATATGCACACTATTTATTTTTTTCTAATCCTTAAACAAGCTTCTTTCAATCAAGACAATTACTCAGGATAAGCTCAGAGGAGCACTAGTTCTTATGCACTGAAACATGAAACAAGGTTCTCATAACGTGAAGCTCCTGTGAGATCTTAAAGTCATAAAATGTGAGCTTTATATAACAAATTTTGGGGGAAAGGATATAAAAGCTTGATGGGTTTGAATGTCAAAGTCTGGTGTCCACTGACTGTGCTTAGATGTTGCAATTGTTTGTTTTGGAAGAAATGTACTTCTGTGTATACTGAGCACACTATTTTAAAGACTAGATCTCTCTTTAATAAGCAATATTTTGTTACCCCAGAATTTTATTATATCAGACTGATATTTAAATTACGTTTTCCGTTATTAGAGTTTGACCTAAACTCCTAAATAGCTCTATTATGTCCAGTGACCTCATTCTTATCAGATTTACAGGTCAGTGGTGAATTAAGCAGCTGGCTTCCTGCTAATTAATCCTATTTAGTTAAAGAACTGGTAGAATGAATTATCTCTGTTAAAAGGAAGTTTTTACATGATTGGCACCAGATTACTGTTATGAATGACAACCCTTTGCAGTTCTGACATATAATATATATGCAGAAAGGTAGAAGAGCAAAAAAAGAGGACAGCATACAAACGCCATCTTGTTCTTCAGAGTTTCTCTATGACATGAATGATCAGAATTATTAAAGCACCCAGATGGCACTTTGAAATTAAACAGTCCCTGCCAGGTGAGTCCAGGTGTCTTGTCAGAAGCCCAAGTCTCCAGCTGGAGTGACTGTAGATGGGAGAGGCAGACAAAGCCAATGGTATATTTCCTATACACAGTCCTTGTACCACTCCAGAACAGCAGTGACCTGGCAGAATTGAAATCCCCTGTGTGTCAGGGAACCTCTATCAAAATACCTGATACTGAGATTGCACAGCGTGCTATAACTTTGAGGCCCCAGAGGAGCCTTTTTTATGTCAGGTTTTGAAATCAATGGGCTATATTAACTAAAATGACCTTGTGGAAATACATGTGAGTACAAAAAGGGTAGGGCATTCAATAACTATACATTGGGCAGCAGAAATGTATTTGGTGGTTCTAGTCCATGTTGGCTGAGCTGTAAATGTACCAACAGGTTTACAGCTGCTTCTCTTTTATTGTTTTTTCCTTTTCTTTTGCCTTTAACTTTTCACCATCATTATGCCTTTCACGCCTTATTGTTTGGTCTAGAGTGAAGTGGATGAAGTATGTGACAAACAGGGTTCACCCTGCCCACCAGGCACATCTTAGAAGGAGATCAGAGAGGGAGAGGAAGAAGGAGAAGGCAGTGTTTATAAATAACCTTATTTTTACTGATCTTGACTTATCACACAGAATTTCTGGAACTACACCTATGAAAAGTACATATTTAATAGGACAGCAATTGGCACAGGGGAGCAAGATTAACTGTTCTGGGGAGTGCTGAACAATGGATGTATTTTTGCCTGAGCTGCTCAGAATAACCCACTTGTGCAGACCCTGTGTCACCCATCCAGCAGGTTTTACTGCCCAGAGCTGCCCAAGCCCCGGCACCAGCAGCATCTGGACACCACAGCTGCAGTACCCAGCTTCGAACAAAGGTTGGGCAGATGCCACTCCCAGAATGCTGGCAGGAACAAGCAGGGGCTATAAAGATGTGTGTTCACTCTGTTCGGGATGAAGAAGATCAGGGTTGGGGGAAGCTCATAAAGACTAAATTGTTAGAAGTTAAATAATCCACACAGAAAGATTATTAAATCCTGGGTCCTGTCCTAGGGGCACTGAGGTGTTTTCCTCTGTTGGATACTAACAACAAAACCAAACACTTGTGGTTTGTGCCACTCCTCTACGATTAGAGTCAGAATACTAAATACTGGGTGGATATTTCAGATGGAATAGGGAAGAAACTGACAGATGCTTAAAGGTGATTCCTGCATTAGTATTATTCAGTGTGAGTAGGAAGCTTAGTTTTAATATTTTGGACATTTCACACACTGAAAGAAGATGTATGCTAGCTAGCAAGAGGAAGAGAAGGCACAATTATAAAGTAAAAAGGACTAATTTAGGACTTCAGCTCCAATAAAAACTATTTTAAGGAGCTAAACATCCCTCATTTCTCCCCTAAAAAGTGACCATGGTGTCCAAGCACATGAGGCCCAGGCCTTAGGTAAGCATAATTAAAAACAAAAGGTGATGAGAAGCTCTTTATCTGGGTTGTCGGCAAGCTGACCATAACGTAGCAAATCTTTTAACAAAAGGTACCGACATCTGAATGCAAAAGGATACATTAAATTACACGTTTTGAGATTAATTTCTAATGTATTCTAGTGTCCAAAACTAAAGAACCTCTATTCAACAGCACAAGAGATATGTGAAGTAAAACTCTTCTGCACTAAATTTGCATTGAAAGACCAGAGAAAGTTCCATTTCTTTATACAGGAATACAAACACATACATCAGAAAAAGAGATGATGAATAAGAGGGACTTAGAATACATGAAAAGCTTTGGCTGCTTGGGTGACTGTTCTTTGCCTAGGCTGTGTCTGAGGGCTACAAACATTTTCCTCATTAGTGAGTACAGAAGGTTTATGAACTGCACTTAAATGTAGGGCATTTGTGCAGCAGTAAAAAGCAGGAACTAAAAAATGTTCTCATTTAAGAAATTAATTTTTGCAAAAATAAATAAACAATCAGGAAATCAGATTCTTGACATTTCATCAGCATCTTTTCTATGTGGCTGGAGTCAGTCACCTCTGCCTTAGAGGACCACACATTCACTGTGCTACACTGTATAATACAGCCTAACAGATGTACAATACAATTAATTTGAGCTAAGCTGAGCTAAGTATACCCAAGTACACCCCTGACTTTCATCACGTGCAGTTAAAGCACTGACCTATTCAGTTCTAAAATGAGTGCCTGGGTGTTTTTTCATGCTTCTATATCCTAAGACGATCTGTGAAAATCAAAGGAGTCAGTTCTGTAGTGCATGGCTCCCTACCACACAGACTTACTGAACAATCTATTCTGGAACTCATGTACTTCTAAATGACACATAAACCTTTAAGCCTTAAACCAACTTGACTGCACATTTACTGGCATGGTTATTTTTAATTCTCCGCCTCATTGTGAACACCAGTAATAGTCTCATGCCTGGCAAATTGGGATGATCTGGCTTAAAAGTTCAGCTGAATCCATGTTAAAACGACCAGAGGAAATGGATAGCTCATCTCTGGAAAATGCAGCCCCTTGGAGTAACGCCAGAACTCCTTAAAAACAAATCAGCTCAGGATTACAGTTCAGTAGAGGCAAAATGGTGAAATCATTTTCCGGTTGTTTTTTTGTCCCACTACTCCCATGCTGTCATTAGCAGAGAGCAGTTTTGCCTATCCCTCATTTTGTGCATTCTCCAGGTGTGGTGTTCTGAAGGGCACATGATAATTCTGTGCCTTTAGTACACAAGCACGTAAACAATCAGAGGCAACTACCGCTGAGTAGCTGCTGGAAATGCTGTGAGAAGCCTCCTGGCACTTCCATCCCAGTTCCCAGCATGCCGCCCATGGGAGAGAAAACGTAGGAGGAGGCAGCCAGAGATGAAAGCTGGCGGAGCAGTTGCAGCTGCCGTCAAAGCAGAAATGGCATTGGTATTTTTCTCAGCTAGATCTGGATTTTGTCTGCTCCTGGCGACCGCCTTTGATCAGCCCACTCTCCTAAGTCTCAGGGCTTCTTCCTCCATCTGCCTGTTCACCTGCCCTGCTGCCTGCTTTGGGCTCCTTTTTGACTTGTCATGAGGTCAGTGGAGATGCAATGGAGGGATGCCAGTGCCCCTGCCTCTTCACAGGACTGGTACAGAATGACATGGGGCTTCTTTTGGCCTCTGGGCACAACCAGGGCAAGTGTGGTTAGTAATTAAACACTGAGCTGCTGAAAAACCGAAATTTAGGTGTGGAGAGTGGTGAGTGATGAAAAGCTGCACACTTTGATTAACAGGAACACCAAGTCACTTTGCCTGCAGGGTACTGGCTGCTTTTAAGAGGTTGCTGGTTTACTTACAAAGATGATGTGATTTAAGACAGATGCTGGAAGGATGCGTGCAACACCAGCGTTTATTGGGCATCCTCTACTTAACAGCAATCAAGGTGCAACTGTCCAGGGCAACAAAGAGCTGCATGATGTGCAGTGGATATTAACATCATAGACAGACAAAAATGTATTAGCTGCATCAAGTGGGCACACAGTGTGATGTAAGCAACAGAAAAGCAATAATGCACCTCTGCCTCCTTGCTGTGGATTACAATGTTGGATGGCAGAGCAGCACCTATTACAGGAAGCTTTTTCGTATGAAGCTGCATCATCAGTGGGCTCACCAGAGACACAAGGCTCCTACCAAAAACACGTCTTCGAATTGTTGGGTAGAGACTGATGGGGAATCAACCCTCTCACATAGAGAAATTCTGCACATCACCTCAAGAAATAATCCAGTGTTGTTTGTCAGGCCTTCTGTGTAAAAACGTAGATTGTTTCTTCATAAAATTCTCTGTATGTAGAACCAAAATCCTTCTCTGATTATTCTAGTAGGAATCATAGCAACATTTGGCACGTGGAACAGAAATTTTTCTCCAAAGCTCCGCATTAGTACAATAGGTCTCCAGGGTAAGGCAATATTTGGAATTCAATGGCAAATGAAACAAATGTTATGCTGATACAAAAGAACCTCTGGGGGTTAACTTGGGAAAACAAAGACTATTCTTCAGCAGAGGAATAAGAAATAGACTTAAAACATTCCCACGCCACTCACTCTGGCTTCATGTACCAGGTCACCTTGCAGGACTGTAACACTCGACAGCACTTTCAGATGCACAGTGCTACAATCCCAAGAAATTTCTTAATGTTGGGGAAAAAGACTTGAGAAGGAGTCTGGACTGCAGGGGAGCTGAGGGTGTTGCTCAGGATAAGATTAGGTTTGGATATGAGTAGGAGGCAAGCTCAGGGCTCTATTTCAAAAGGACGAAATTTCACAAACTGTTCTCTGCATTTTGGCTCAGATAAGCTTAGAGGATTTTCACTGTGATGGGGAACATTTAAACATCAGGGCTGGAAAGGAAGGTTCTAGTTCAGTGCCCTTTTACAACCCAGTGGTGGGTTGAGGTTACACTCTGTGATGACTCCTCCTAACTCCTTAGCAGAACCCACCTGAAGGTTTGCATGTCCAAAGAACCTGTCCAGAAAAAAATAAGAGCTAAAAGGACCATGCTGTGACTCAGAGAGTTTTTGCACTTGGACTTCAAGTCTCTGCCCTTTTATCCTTGTGAAAGCTTTGCAGTAAAAAAAAAAAGAAAAAAAAAAGAGTATAAATGTGATAGTTGCCCTTATTTCAGTGTTAATGTTATTTGTGCCGGACTATTTTTATCTATGCACAAAGCCAGCTTACGGTTCAGAGCTCAGCTGGGATATTGCTGAGCTCAGCAGGACTGAGGGGCCAGAGCTGCTGCTCTGAAGAAGAGACTGCTCCTGCCTCTTGGGAAGGGGACAGCAGCTGATCTCCAAACTCAGCGGGAGCTGGACGTGGGAGCTGGTCTCGTCATTTCCCAGTTAGGGAAAGGCTTCTGGCTCCTAGGTCTTGCTGATTTCTGAGACCTTCAAAGGCAGTGAAGACCCATATCTCAGTGGCACAGCTCAGTCAAGGCTTCTGTGCTCTGGAAACTGCTCCTCAGTGAAGCTACAACTCTCCCATCTGCACAGCAAGAGTTTGTAATTCTCTCTGAGCTAAAACTGGGTTGCAGCTGCTGCTGTGCTGCTGCCCATCTGTCCCAGCAGTAAACAGTGCTGGCAATGCTCTGGTGGTGCTCAGGAAGGGCTGGAGCCCCAGGGCCCTTGGCTTGCATTGCACAAAGACTGGTGGTAACTTGCAGCTGTGGTAGGCGATGGCCCTTGATGCAGCTCATTCCATTAGGGATCCTGCAGGGTCTCAGCAAGAGAACTGGCAGCACAGATTGGAGCTTTCACCTCATCAGAGGTGTCTCTCTTCCCTTCTACTGAGGTGGTGGCAGGGCATAGTGCTACAAAATAAGCTCCCTAAGGTACTAATCTGTATAATTTTCACGCTCCTGGAGGAAAAATCCTTCATGGGGAAAAAAAATCCCTTTTTTTTGGCACCCATTACATGCTTTCCTTTCTAATTAGAAAAAAAAATGGTCGTTTTATTTTGTTTGTTTCTGATTTTTTTAATAGCCTGATCTTGCTTTGAAATGTACTTGATAGATTGCCCAGTTTATTTTTTCTCTGTACTCTGACTAAACACTCATCTCTGTCATCATTTTGCTCTTTGAACCTAGCATACCAAAACAGGGCATGGTATGGAGAAGCAGGTTTTCCCAAGAAAGAAAAGGAGACCCATGGAATAAAAAAGGAATGTTGTAGTTTGTGCTGTCGCAAAGTACATCACAGTATTCTTGTTTGTGAGAGCAGTGCAATTCCAAACCAGGTCCTTGCTCCAGCTGCCATCATTAGCATGTAGAGAGCTGAGAATCATCAGTGGTGGGGAAAGAAGAAAAGATTAAGGGAAAAAAAAAAAAAGAAAAGGGATAAATTTGCATGTTTATTAAGATTAAGAATGGATGCCTACTGACATCTTGCAATTCTGGAAAAGCCAAGGCAGCACCAGGATTCAGGTACAATGGCAGTGCTCACTGGTCCAGCATGGTGGCATTCCATGGGCACCAGCAAAGTTATTGCTTGCTAAGACATCTGACACAAAATTTTCCGGTGGTAGCAGAGGGGGCCACCAGCTCCCCTAGTCATCTCTTGTAAGATGCACAAACAGACTGTGGTACTCTCCAGCTTTTGCTTCTTCGGATGAGTGCTCTCATACCCTCTTGATCCATTGCTACACAGAGTTTTGGTTGTATTCCCACTTGCACAGTCCTAACATGTTGGGTTTCATTCTTTCATCTTCACGGTATTTTGATTGTTTGCCTTTAGGCCAAAGATTTATCCATAGAATGCTAGATAACCAAAATCTGCTCTAGTATGTGTAATGGTTATATATTGGCTCTAAACAAGCACATTTTGCCTTCCTTTGGAACAGCTAGAGATAGGCAACCTTATTTAAGCCTGCTACCTTCAGCAGACTCAGGTGAGATGCAAAGCCATGTGGATGAAAGCTAAAAAATTCTTATTTGTGCCTCTATGCAGGTATTTGTCAGTATTACTTGAACAAGCAGTTTTAATAGGAGGAACATCAAATCCGAAGATTATATTTCACTTTTTTATAGATGCTAAGAATAGCATTCTGGGAATATGCATGTCATTTCAGTGTACAGCAAATTTCAGTGCAAACACTCTCGTTCTGTGCAAACTTGTCTTCTGACTAGGAATATAATGCACATTTTTAACAGCAAGGTTAAGTGGGTAATAAAACACATTTTCAGTAGTAATCCAGTTAATTTCCAGCACTTATGGACTGTAATCTAGACAGAAAGGTGCCCTGACTCCATCAGGAGTCATAGTCCTGGCAGTGAAAGCACTTGGTAAAGCAGAAATTATTTTGTCATAGGCGAAGCTCCATTATGGCTTTGACTCTGTGAAACCAATTCTGTCTGAATGAACAGTAACCCAATTTCTGTTAGTTCATGTTGTGTATTTTCACTCTACAGTTTGCTGTTCCAAAAGCAGAACAGCTTGTTTAAATCTGAAATGATGAGTTTTCCCAATTCCCCTGAATAAAAGGCGGAATGCTGAAATCCACTGGAGTATTCCCATGTGAGCTTAATGCATTGTACGGTAAACAAAACATGAAAAAGTAAAATCAGCATAAAATCCTACAAGTCAGAAGCAAATGGGGTTGCATGAATGCATGAGTCATGAAACATTGCAGGGATGTCTTTCCTATGGGGGTAGAAATACTGAAGCTTTAAACTCTCCTACATACCAATGAAAAATGTGACCTCTTTAAAACAAAACAAAACAAAACACAGCAAAATAAAAAAGGAAAAAGAAAGTCTTATTCTTAACTTCCATATGACTAGGAATACCTAAGACCTTGTATTGTTCATTTTTATTGCACTTCGATCCCAAGGGCCAACATGGGCAAAATCACAACAGTATCTGGGTGTAAAACAAAACTGAACCTGAGAGCATGGCTATTGTTTATGCAGGTGACCAAGAGAAAAAGGGTTTGACAGGACCACACCATCCTGCGTTTTGCAGGTTGGGATGGCTGCCAGCCTGGCATGGAGGAGATAAGAGGCTTCCTGTTCTGTTTTAGCACCAGCTCTGAAAAATCCTGCTGAGGAGCAAATGCTGATGGGTTTGTCTAATATAAGTTACTGCAATGTACTGGTGTATTTAGACTGTGGTTTTCCTAGATGAGGCAGGAATAGGTATCTTGACAGATGAGCCTTTTGGTGCCTTGATCTCTTGGCTTGGCCAGTGACTGTTGTGGCAATGTTGAATGCTACTATTTCATTTTACACGCTCTTAGCAGCATTGCAAAAAGCCACTGGCAGGCCCATCAGAAAATTCTGATAATTTGGCCTTCTTCAAACTGCACCTTTTCAAAACACCACAGTATTTAGTCCAAACATTGACTTTTTTCCCAGGATGAGTAAAACATCTTTCCAGTAAAATCTGGCAGAAGGAAAATAAAACTAATAAAAGAGTAGTACTTTGAAAGCACAAAGATTTCTTTTATTTATCTTTGAAAGATAATTTTCTAGTATCTCTGGTTTTCATTTAATTTAAAGAACATTGGTATTGACTACTCCAGCAGTTGATAATTCTAGTATTGATTATTCCATCACAAAATGTCAAACACGGAAATAAATTTTGGAAATAAATCATTGTGAACTATAGAATATCATGGTATCAGAAGACTACTTTGTGCATGCATGCAAGAGAAAGACAAAGCCCCTGGGGGAAAAAAAAATAAATCAGATTTGAATACTTTTGTGAGAAAAAAACCAAGAACACAAAATGAGAAGAAAACCCCAACAAAAACAGACTTTGAGCTCTGCTTCCACACCCATGCCTAAACTTTGCTCAGTCTAGTTCTGAAAAAGATATGACTCAAACAAAATTTGGAATGGATTGCAAGTGTGTCTGGTATATACAAGAACCTAGCAGTTTATTTTGAAGGTACTGTATTCTGTGCTATTGTCAGTGACAGTACTAATCTTTTTGGTACTCAAAGGTATTTCTAGCAAGTGTCCATTTACTGTTTTCACGAAATTAATTTTCAGATTGTGTATGTGCAGTGCAAGGGTGAGGCTGGGCTCTGTTAGAATCTGATGACTTTGTTAGTTCCCAGGATTTCCCAACTAAATCAAGTTCTCTGAACCTTTGTCCTGTTGGCTGATAGCTCCTTGAGCTCTGCCCACTCTCTGGTCTGGGGCAGCAAGCAGCAGAGAAGAGCTGTAGCACACTCAGCACTCCAGTGGGTTGCCCAGCCGAGCAGCGGGGGAGTGGGAGTGGGATGGAGCCGGCAGCTGCCCGGAACACCTGCCAGCAGCTGCACATGGGATGATGAGGAGGCAGGGAAACGGGTACAGAAGTCTGCATTCTCCAGAAATTGGTATCTGGAGCTGAGTTGATACATTCACGTGCTATGTGGGTGGAGAACAGCTAGGAATATTCTTCAGTCCTGTAGCTGCTGTTTCTAGCAAGATAATTGTGTAGCAACACAGTGAATAACATAAAGAACTTTTCCGGTGATTGCTGCCCAGAAATGTCTTTCCATCTCAACAGGGAGCAAAATTTAGGTCAAGATCTCTTTTTTAGTGTTTTAGTTGCCATTGGCCTCTGTATGAGATAGGGCAAGCCAGCTGTGCTAAGGCACTTTTGAGCAGAGACAGAAAGAGTAGCTGTGCCAGGCCTGGGTGGGAAGCTGCAGCGCTGCTGTATCCCTGTGCAACCGCCAGCATTCCCACTGCAGCCAGGGCTGCCGAGGGGCCCCAGGGCTCCCCCTGCGCAGCCTGTTCATCCACACTTGACACATTGAACATTCAGCCACCTGGAAATTGTGGCTCTCAGTGTCCATCTTGCAACAGACTACTGCTTTTTTATTATTCTGAACATCTATTTGCATTTTTAATGTCGTCAGAAGGATGTAGGGAAAATCATCATGATGGTACCTGCTGTTTGTCTCTCCAATAGGAGTAACTGCTCCTAATGGAAAGATTAGGAAAAAATAAAAAAGGAGCAATGACATTACCAAACTCCTCATGACAATTGTGACAAAATTGTGTTGTATCTTTTTTTTAAGAACTCCATCTGGGGCTGTTTTTTGGACTTCCCAGACTTCTTTGTTCCTGTCAAACCAATCCAGGCTGTTGCTTTTAATGTGTAGTAATGCTAGCAGTATTGATGTTCGTTAGGTTTTTAACAAAAACAAACACCTCTGTCTGAGTCAACACTAGTTTTTGGACTGAAGTAGTGTTCCTGCTCAGAAGTGAATCCCCTGACTGTCTGTCGGTAACACACGTTGGCAGTGTTGGCAAAGCAGCTCTGTTACAGAAAGTCAATTCCTCTTGAAAAAAACTAAACGGGAAGTTTTGCTCCTGCTGGGCACCAAACAGGAACCAATTCCTAGAGTAGGCATAGATGAAGAGTCACAGTTTCTGGCTCTTTTTTTCTGCCAGAAAGAGCATGTTCCTGTTTTAGGCACTACATCTTGGGCAGTAGGGACGCAGAACAACATTACAGTCGCAGTTGATGTAGTTCAGTCAATAAAATACTTAAATTCCTAAATTCAGCAGAGCTCACCTGGAGAGTACACTCTGCTACGTGGCTGAATGAAGAGCTCACACCGAGGACTTTATAAGGCAAATATACACAAATGCATACATGAGAAACACATTTATTGCTATTAATTTTCATTTGTTCTAGAGCAGGACTGAGAGTATGGGTGAGATGAAAGGACTAATTGAAAAATATTGTGCGAAGGTACAGAAAGACATGATTCACATCACACATCTTCTGTTCCTACTAATTCCTTAGGCAGCACAAACAACCTGAGTGAGTAATACAATCAAAATTCTGTCAAAGAATTTCTGCTCACATTGACAATTTTAAAAAAACCCACCTTTGCCTTCCAAAATTGTTTGTCATTAAAGAGAGACAGAGTGTGATCATGAGCTGAATTAATGCTTTTATTAGCAGCATTGTTACCAGTATCAGACATAATTAGAATAATCTCTGTAAGCCATACAAATAAATTTCTCATAACATAATTCACCCTAATTCAATTTCTTGCTACAATTCTTAATGATTTCTACCGATTTAAAGTGATGTGGGCTCTCACATTCAAGTGGGACAGAGGAGCAAAAAATCCACAGGTGAAGTACTGTACTGATAGAGTTCTATTTCTCTTTTATTTACACAGTTTATTTTTTTTTTTAAATATATATAATACCCTTTATCTGGTGTCCATTAATTAGGGGAAGAGAAGTGAAAAGAATTGCACTTCAGTGCAAATAATTCCTAATCTACACAAAGAGTGTAATGATTAATATCCCTTGCACATTTCTGAACTGAAAAAACATAAATACAGTGATTCTGACTGAAAACGATTCCCTCTCTTTCAGGTGAGTGGGAGGTCATTTGCGGGTGCTTACACTGAGAAAGGGAGGGTGAGGTGAGGACAGGGCTTGGCTAGCCCTTTTCCTTTAGCAATGCCCAGCAGTGCAAATGTCTGTCTTCTGAGACGAATTCACCTTGCCTTTAGCAAATCAGTGTTCTCCATGATAAACTTTTGCCTGTTTTTCTTTTAAGGTGGGCAAGTGATAGCAACTTAAGAGAGATCAAAAGTCACACTTCATGGGGAAATTAAACAAGATCCACATAAAAAGCATTAAATCCTACTGACCAGTGTAAATGCACTGGTACATTCTGCAGTATTCAAAAATACTGCTAAAATTTCATCTCAACGCACTGAGAAGCACAAGTTAAATGAAATGCTGGTTACTACCAGACAGGAAGTTGTCTCACTGGCCTTGCTTAATACAGGATGAGCCTCAAAGTCTGATCTTTGTCCTTGCTCTAGAAATCAGTAATCCAGGTGATTGCTGATAATGGTAATTTGCTTATAAATAAGATGGAAGTTATCACTTTTGAAAGATTAAATCATGTGCCCTAGTGAACTGCGGTTAACCTGAGTGATGCCAGTCTGGGAATGGGGTTATGTTTTAACCTCTCCGAGCTTCCTAACTACACAGGGAGGGCAGTGATGACTCAGTGCTGCAGGCAGGCAGCCCCTGTGGTGGGACCCCCGTGAGCCCCTGCCCCCGGCTGTCACCTGGCTGGAATGAGGAGCTCCGGGCTTCTCTCTGCCCTGCAGGGAGACAGGCAGTGCTTGTCGCTCTCTTCTCGGGATGCATGGTCAGTGTGAGGAGATGCTGCTCCTGCACCAAGGGGGAGGGTGAGGGCTCCCTGTGCCCAGCAGCAGTAGCCAGCGGCCCAGGGTCCCAGCAGCCAGTCCCCTGCCAGCAGGCTGCTTAGTCTGAATATTTATTATATATAAAGGAATAAGCTGGCAAACCCTATTCAGTATGCTTGCAGACGTACAACGTTCTGCTTCTGCTGTTAAGCTGCAGTCACTTGTACACATTCGGATTTTAANCGGGACCCCCGCCCGCTCTGTGGGGTGGGACGGAGCGGGTCGGGCTGGGGGCTTCCCGGGCAGCCCCGCACCCCTGACCGCATCCCGGGACGGGAGAAAATGGGGGGCGCGCTACAAACGGGGCGAGGGGGCAGAAAACCCCGTCGGGCTGTGCCGCCCGCCGCCCCTTTCCGGCGAAGCGCTGGGCTGAGGGAGCCGCGCGTCACGTCGCCGCGCAGCCCCCTTGTCCCCTCCTGCCGCGCGTCACAGAGCTGAGAGCGGTGACGCAGCACCGTCCGTGCCCTCTCCCCGTGTCCCCCAGCACTGCTTCCCTCCGCGCAACCCGCTGTCCGCACCGCGCTGAGGTGCGCGGGGTGCGCGCTGTGCTGGTGGCGGCCCCGGGCGCTGCTGCGGGTGGCGGGTGTGTGCGCTTAGTCTGTTAGAAATAGTATGTATATGCTCTGAATAGTACCTGTCTTGAAAGAGTATCGATACGCGTATAGTATGTATATGTATTCTAAATAACAACTGTATGTATGTGTATGTACGTAACAGGTGAAAAACAAGCAGATGCATTCATCGTTTTTGAAAAGAAAATGCAAATAAAATATATGGGTCTGTTTATATAACATGCTTGTCTTCCACGTCATTTTTACGGCTCCGCGGTTACCCAAGTTGTACTCTATCGGTAGGATGCTCCCCGGCAAGGCACCGGCTCCTCCGTGGGCTCGGAGATGTCTTTTTCCGCCCCTCGCCGGCGAGGAGGGCGGGCGGGCACGGGGGGAGGGGGCGGGCCGGGGCCGGGCAGGCACGGCGTGATGCCGCTGCGCTGCCGCCGGCGGCTCTGGAAATCTCGGTCAGGAGCCGAGCGGCGCTAACCACACGGCCCGGGATCCTCGGCATCTGCTCGGAGAGAGGTCCTTGCCAAATTCCGTCGCTCTGGTATGAAGTTTGGCTGAGCCTGGGATGACCGGGAATGTCGGCAGGGTGAGGGGGGAGTAAAAAGGCAGGGAAAAGAAAAAAAAAAAAAAA